>JAPKLW010000171.1:505574-584683 GCA_026898455.1 Plectranthus barbatus
CCAGTCGGTCTATGCCTCCAGAATCACTGACTGGTGCCTGCCCCTGCAGCCAGTGGAATATTACAACTCCACTCTCTATGAGTATGCTGAGAACATCACGGTGGAGGTGGAAAATGCCGTCAATGACGAGATGATATCCAGCTACCGTAGACTCTGGAGGGTGGATCCGGAACTATGTCTGGAGTTCCGGAGATGGCGGATTTTTGATAGATGCCAGCGCCTGCTGACTGTGGAGAAGCGGGCAGTTCTCTATGCCAGGCTGGGTCTTGGCTACTGGAGAGCGGAGGAGGAGTGGGCTAATGCTTTCATGGGCACTGATCCTGAGTACCCCCAGCAGCTGTCTACAAGGAGGATCAAGCGACGCTTGCTGAAAATTGCAGAGTATAGGCAGCTGACTGGAAGCTCCGGCCTCCCGCCACGGAAAAAGGTCAAGTTACCTTTCCTCCAGTTCCGAGTCACCAGTCGGGGATACCAGCTGACGTACGCGCTCCGACGCCTCAAAGTGCTGGTTACCCTCCCAAGGATCCCTCCCTATCATGATATCATGTTCGACATGGCTGCCTGCGCCTTGCTGGTAGACCATATTGTGGAGGAGGATCCTTCTAGTGGTTTGTGGCTGACCCTTGCCGTCCCTCCTGTTCCTATTGTCTCGGGCGATCTTGTCCCTGATCATATGGACTGGCAAGTGGTGGATTTCACAGCCCCACCCGTTTTTGAAGAAGTCCAGCCAGCTCCAGCTGCAGTGCCAGTGGTGGAATCAGCTGAGGAGCCAGCTGTCGATATACAAGTAGAAGAGTCAGCAGCAGCTGATGTACAAGCAGAGGCACCAGTAGCAGCTGCAGTGCCAGCGGAGAAGCCAGCCCCGATGGAGATATCAACTGCATCTGAACCAGCAGCGGCTCCTTCCGCAACTGATGTACCTTCCTCTTCCCTTGAAGTATCAGCACAGCCAATCTCCGAGATCCATCCCCCTGCGCAGCTGCTTGCAATCATTGATGCCAGGATGGACCAGCGCTTCGCCAGCTTCCGAACCGAGATGACTCAACAAATGGAGTCATTCACCGCTGGAGTGTCCTCCTTTTTGGCGCGGATCCAAGAGGGGGAAAATGCGCGAGCACGTGCTGAGGCTGAGAGAGCCCGTCTTGCTGAAGAGGAGAGGAGGATAGCTGCTTAGGAAAGGGAGAAGAGCAGACAAGACATGGCAGCGCTTACTGAGATCCTGAGGTCGCTCACAAGCAGAACTCAATCACCAGGATCATCTTCTCAGCCATAGTCTAGCTTCTTCATTTTGTTGTAAGTATTTGTATCTCTAGACTAGTCAGTTTTCTATCCTGTACTTGTAACTGCAACATATTAATGGATTGATTACTGACAAGTTGATGACAATTCCTCATTGTCCAACAAATTGTCTAAGTATTTACTTACTAGCTGAACTTACACTTCCAGTGTAATCAGCACCAGCACTCGTATCACACACTTTAAATCTTTTTGCTCTGATCTCAATTCTCATATATTTTAAACGAGCAATATCCCTCTTTGTTTGAGGGGGAAGATTTTAGTTTAGAGCTGATGTGAGGAAGTGGTTTCATGGGTTTAGATCTGATAGGCTTATTTTGTAAAACCTTGAAATACTTTGTAACTTTCCTCATCAGCTGAGTGCTCGCTGGTTAGGCTTTGATCGCACCAAAAAGGGGGAAATTGTTGGGAAATTTGGCTAAGTTTCCTCTCCCCAGTAGCTACTTGTTTAGATTCTAGTTTGGTGTTTTGGTGGATCAAATCCTAAGTCCTACCAGCGTCAGTTGTCTCTAGATAGCTCTAGATCTCAAATGTAAAGTCCTGTTTAGGTCTTTTGAGTTGTAAGTCGCAGCTGATCAAGACTCATGCTGGCTACTGTTCACCAGCATGAGATGTACTCACCAGTTGAGAAAAGTCTCACCAGCAAGCGACTGACAAGACTCGTGCTGACACTGTTCACCAGCATGAGAAGAGCTAATGGCTGGTCACTGTTCACCAGTTGGGAAGGTTTTCATCAGCAGGCGGCTGACAAAACTCACCAGCAGAATAAGTGTTCTCACTGACACTGTTCACCAGCGGTGAAGCCACCAGTCATGGGAGATTCCAAGAGTTAACATCAGACAAATTGGTAGACTTAGATTGTGCCAGATCAAAGTCACCAGCAGAGACTGCCAGCACAAAGATCACCAGCATGTTCTACCAGTCGGATGTTACCAGCAGAATTCAAGATTCGCTCTCCCAGAGTCTTAGAGACAAAAAGAAGATTCGTCTGAGGAATAAACTGACAAAGCATGACTTTAAGGGAGGATACCTTAAAGTCTATCAGTTCAAGACACCAGTTCCGATTCCTCGTACTGACGAATAGTGCCGTTCTGACATAAAGAGATCAATGTCAGATAAAGTGGACAAAAGCATGGCGCTTTCCGGAAATTCCTACCTGCCGCCGTCAGAAGGACATGCGAGGACAGAGACCTTTTCCGAATGTGTCCAAACGGCTAGAAGATTTTGAATGGGATCCCGCTTCTATAAATACCTGGGATCCATCAACATTCAATACTCTTCTCTCTCGCTCAACTACCGAAAGTCAGAAACTTTATTGCAAGCAAGCAGAACTCTTTCGAGGCCTCTCTAAAGGCTATCCGTGTGTTGATTTATTCAAACACGAGACTTCAAGCTTCCAGCTTGTAAGTTATTGATCTCTTTGGTGTTCTTTCTCTTCCGAGGAAGTTCACAGCAGCTCTTGTGCCAGCCAGCACTTGAGTTATTACGGGCTTTTTGCCGTATTGAGAAGACACGTTCTTGGGAGAACTAAACACCCAGTGAAGCTGTGGAGGTTGAAGTGACGTGCTCGCACTCTACCAGCTGATCAGAGTTGAAGAAGGACAAGGCCGGGAGCGGTTGATCTAGTGAACTGGTGGACGAGGCATTCACCAGCTAGAGATAGATCGTAGGACGCTTGTACCCGATTACTCTTAGTGAAATTTCCAGTGCTACGACTGGAGAGTGGACGTAGATCAGTTGATCGAACCACTATAAATCCTTTGTCTTTTATCAGCTTTCTGCATTTCATACTGATTTAAAACCCAGCACCCAAGTGCTGGTGTATATCTGAAAACTGATATAACTGTGCAAACAAGGCTAAAAACATTCCAAGTCTTGAGCTACCAGCTGACGAGCCAGTTGCCAGTCAGCTGAGTACTCAGAGTGCCAGTTGACTTACCAGCTGACAAGGTCCCAGTCAGTTGAGTAACCAGCAGAGCGCAAGAAACGATTTAACACATTTTCCGCTGCCAAGTTATACCCTGATAATTCGGGACCAACATTATGGATAAATCAATTCCAAATGATAGTTCAAACTGATGATGATACAATTAGCAAATTACCACTAGAAGATTTTTTAACATATATTCAGTATAAAGCTACAGGACAAATATCAGACTGGTTAACAACAACGCCATGTAATTTTACCAACTATGCTAGAACAGATACATCAAAGGAAGCTAAATTTGACCTTCTAAAACAATTAGCCAAACAAATATTTGCAGAATTTTTTGGTGATGAAGCAGAAACGTCACGAGAATTTGAAAAATCACATATTATAAAAATACTAAGTAATATGGCTCTCTGTGATCCATGTAAAGCAGAAAATTTCTTTTGCCAAGTAAAAGGATTTTATTATAAAACACCAGATAGAACTGGCCTATTAGATATAGTAAAAAGTAAACTACCACCAGCAATGTTACGATATATAAATATACAAATAAGAAATCCAGCAAAAACTAAAATAACACAAACATTAGGATTAGTAGAAAAATATGCATTAGAATATAGAGATGATTTATGTATGAGAAAAACTGAAGAAAACTATTTAGAAAGAATAAATATACGATGTTGTAAACAACTTGAAACAATTCCACATCAATATGGATGTAAACCAGAAAGAAAGAAAAGATATAAAAAACAATATTATCCTCGATATAAAAAATATAGAACATTTAAAAAACCATGGAAACAAAAATATCAGAGGAGGTATAGAAAATACGATAAATATGATAAAAACACAAGAAATAAGAAAAATTCGAAAGAAAAAAAGACATGTAGATGCTGGAAATGTCAAGAATTTGGTCATTATGCTAATGAATGTCCAAAGAAAAACTTATATAAAGAGAATAAAATAAAACTAATATACTCTTTAGGGCTCGAACCTATAGAAGACATATACGAAGAAGGCGAAGAAATGAATTTTGATACATATAGCATAGAATCTGAATCTGAAACTTCCAGCTATACAGAAAGTAGTGATGAGCAAGAATAGTACATTTATAAAAGTAAAACTATTTAATAAATATACTTTTGCTTATATAGATACTGGAGCAACTATATGCCTTGCACAAGAAAGAATGTTACCAACAAAATATTGGTCGACACTAGAAAAACCAATACCAGTAAGAATTGCTAATAATAAAATTATCCAATTAAATGATAGAGCAAAAGATCTTGTAATACTAATTGAAGGAAGAAAATTCCCTCTAGACACCTTATACAAACAAGATACAGGAGTACCATTAATATTAGGAAACAATTTTCTCAAAAAATATTACCCTTTTATTCAAGAAATTGATAGAATAAAATTACGTTGTCCAGCAATGGAAAACCAACGACGACATCTAGTTACAACAAAGATATATACTACACTTTCCTTTTTACAGGGGAAGATTATCCATGAACTTAAAAATCAATTAATTTTGTACATTCACGAAGAAAATGAAATAAAAGTCTTGAGAATCCTCGATGAAATAAGCAGTCAAGATCCTTTAGACCCTATTAAGAATACAAATACAATGGAAGTTAGGATAACAGAAAAATTATTAGAAAAAGGAATTATAGAACCAAGCATAAGTCCACATAGTGCACCAGCATTTTATGTTGAAAATCATAATGAAATTAAACGGGGAAAAAGAAGAATGGTTATAAACTATAAAGAAATGAATAAAGCTACTAGAGGAGATGCATACAAATTACCTAGGCAAGATTATATTTTTGATAAAATTAAAAAGGCAGAATGGTTCACAACCCTTGATGCAAAATCAGGATATTGGCAGTTACGATTACATAAGGATACTAAACCTTTAACAGCATTTAGTTGTCCACCACAAAATCAATATCAATTTACAGTTATGCCATTTGGATTAAAACAAGCACCTAGTATCTATCAACGATTTATGGATAATAATCTTAAGGGATTTGAATCTATAAGTCTAGCATATATAGACGATATTATAATTTTTACTTTAGGAACAAGAAAACATCATTTAAACGAAGTTGCAAAGCTTCTACTACAACTACAAAGAAAAGGAGTAATTCTAAGTAAAGAAAAAGCAAAAATAGCATTAGAAGAAGTAGAATTCCTAGGAATGAAAATTTTAAAAGGGGGATATATAGAACCACAAAAACATTTATTAGAAAAAATTAATCAATTTCCAGATAAATTAGAAAATAGAAATCAAATACAACGATTTCTTGGATGTTTAAACTATATTGGTGAAAAAGGTTTTATAAAACAACTTTCAAAGGAACGAGCATTATTACAAGAAATGATATCAGAAAAGATTCCATGGAAATGGACAATTAATGCAACACAAGCTGTAAAAGCTTTAAAAGAAGGCAAAAACTTGCGTTAGGCAAGCCTAAACGGTTTAGGCGGGTTTTATCCTACCCAAATGGGTTGACCCATTCCAATTAGGGTTTATTAATCTCAATTAGGGTATATTATATGGGTTTGGACTTGGGTTAATGGATAAAACCCGCCTAAATTGTTTAAGCCTGCCTAACCCAAGACCTTCCCTTAAAAGAATTATGTAAAAACCTTCCAAAATTATATCTACCAAAACCAAATGATTTACTCATTCTGAATACTGACGCAAGTCAAGATACTTGGGGAGCAGTCCTTCAAGCAATTCCAGATGCTTATAATGATTTCAAAATATTTATCACAAATAATAAACCATCTGAAGTAAAAACATTCTTAAAACAATTTAAGAATATATTATTAACAAAATGGGCTTCAGGAACATTTAAACCGGCTGAGAAAAATTATACGGTCCATGAAAAAGAAACACTTGCTTTAATAAAAGCATTACGAAAATTCAAATTGGATTTACAACCAAAGAAATTTATATACCAAACAGATAGCTCTTATACAAAAGACTTTACAAAATACAAGATAAAAGAATCATATAACAAAGGTCGATTGCTCAGATGGAGCCTCGATGCTCAACAATACGATTTTTTATCTTTGCACATTTCAGGCAAAGAAAACAATCTAGCAGATACATTAACAAGAGAATGGAAGGAGTCCGATCCATCCTGAAAGCAGAAAGAGATAGATTATTAGAAAAGGCAAAACAATGTCGTCTGCAAGCACAACAGTTGCAAAAAGAAGCAAGTCAAGCAGATAAAGAAGCACAGACGATAGAATTAATGCTTAATTCATCAAGTGGGAAACAAACTGAAGATTCCTCAGCAACAACAATCAAGGATAAATCAAAGGCAGAAGAACACACAGCTGATGGATCTCGATCCAAAGAAAAATTTGATGAAGAAGAAAGAGTCAAAGCATACTATGTTATTTTTAATGGCTTAAATGCAGGCATATATGATGATTGGAGCAAGGCAGCAATCTTCATCAACAACCAAAGCGGCATCATCCATAGAAAATATACTAGCCTACAGGAAGCAAAAAATGCACTAATAGAGTACAGAAGTACTTATGCAGCAAAAGCAGCAATGCCAGGACAACCACTTCAGTCAAAAATGGCAACTTTAGGAAGAATCCCTAATAACAAATCACAAACAATAAATTCTATCCCTACTGAACAAGAACGGGAAGAATTAACAAAACTAACTAAAGCAATTTTTGATCAAGAATATAATTTCTTGGTTAATTACACAATAGCAGACAAACTCTCAAGCATATACCCTATTGAAGGAATATTTCAGGGGCCCAAGGCAATTGTTTTACCAGAAGCAGATCCTATTAAGACATATATGATGTTCCAAAGCGGACTCATAAGCACAATCTACTTCAGAAGCATGGATATATTTCGATACTTCCCAAACTACATGAAGAAAGCTATTCAACAGTATCATTCAGGAGTGGTAAAACAAAGAGAAGGATTTTTAAAGATGTTTTCAACATACCCACTATTCTTCAATGAAGGAGAGCAAGAAGGACAAGTTAGACAACCCGCCATACAATTATGCCAGATAGGAGTAAGCAATCAAAACTACCCAACCATTGGAGATGCAAAACATGAAGATATCATACAACAATTTTTAAATAATTATGTCTTGATACTACTACGAGGAATCAAGATTCGAGCACGAACAAATTACATTTCAAAATCAGTAATTATATGGAGCATGCAAGCAAGGGAGAAAGAAGTAGACATTCAAAGCCAGAAATATATAGAAAAATTCCTAAGATATTTACAAGGAATTGATTTCGAATACACTCCAGAAATAAAGCAAGAAATTTGTATCAGACTGATAGAAGAATTTCCTGGAGATCATGCATGTAGCATATGTACACCAAGCACCGACGGAGATGCAGACTTTGAGACAATAGAAGAAAAGAAGATGTGAGAAGACATCACTATTTTTGTATTTTCTTTACTATGTAAATTATTAGTCTGTACTGTGTATGTAAATTATTAGTTTGTACTGTTTTGTGGTACCCCTCCATGTGAAGTGGTACCCCTCCACTATGTAAAGGCAGACCTTTCGTCGCCTATAAATAATGTGGCTCTCTCATTAGGAGAGGACACACTTCTTGTAACATATCTTTCATCTATGAAATTTTTCTTTCTCTACACTTGATCTCTGGAGGATCTGAAGAAGGCTACAGCGAAGAAGCTACTATGCCAAATTGATCTTGAGATCTAGAAAAAGAAACATTTCAGGTATGAAATTACACAACTCTTTTACAAAGTTCAATATATCAAGCATGAAATGTCAAAGTGGCAACCTATATCGCTGTGACAGCATATAGCAGGCCCGACAAAGTAATAAATGATATGAAGAACATAGAAGTTAAATTAGATCATAATAATTATAATCAATATCATATACTAACAAGTATAAACAAAAAATTAGTTGTTGCATTAATAGACACAGGATCTTGTACAAGCTTTATAAGTGAAGATCTAGCAACAGAAATTTATGATTTACATCCAGAAGTAACATATATAACTCTCGAAGGAACTCCAGTACGAAATACTAAATATACATCTGTTAATATTATTTTTAGTAAAACACTTTCAATAAAACTAGAAATACCAATCGATGGAAGAACTAAACAAGAACAAAAAGAAATAATATTAGGAATAGATTTTCTAGAAAACTTTAATTATAAAATAAAAAGTAAAGAATTAATACTAAAAATACAAGGAGAGAAATTTAAAATCCCACGAATAAATTTATATAAAGAAAATATTAAACAATTACTATGAATATCTTTGAAAAGGGAGAAAGCTCGAAGCAAGAACAAGAACAAGATGATATACAAGAAATAGAAAAAATAGAGTCAATCGGAGAATATTTGTCTGATATAATATTCGATAAGAAAATAATAAATAAGGTTCGAAAAAAGGGAGAATTCACACTTAACTCTAAAGAAAGTATAGAAATTCCAACATTTAATAAAAGAATATCAAACATACTAAATCGAGAAAATATAGTATACTATGGATTAATGAGCGGAGAATCAGTAGTATACATGAATCAAGCAAATTATGAATTCCAAGCATACATAATGAATAAAGAAAAAATAAAAAAGAAAATAGAAAAAATACCTAAAAAAGACCAGAAGAAATTAGGATACATACATATTGGAATAATACAAATAATACTAAAATCTACTTATTTCACAGGAAAAGACACACCTGTACAACTACAAATTGTTGACAATAGAATTTTAGATGAAAAAGATAAAATTATAGGAGGAATAGATGGCAATTTAGGTTTTGACATAATTAAATTCGATGTCGCCTTACAATATGGAATTCCTTTCCAAACACAAACCTTTAACGATGCAATCGGAGTCCGATGTAATTTTCTCAAAAAAGATTTTATGAGACCCGCAGACATACCATTCACTGTAAGCTACAAAGTATCTTATGCATTAACTAATAGTAATTTAAGTATAATTTTTCAACATAGAGATAGAATATATACAGACGAACTATTAAGTACTACAAGTACTATAATAAAAAAAGATAATAGCCTACAAAAATTCATTCAACGAAGTTCATCGCAAAGAATTCAAAATAATACACCAATCTAAAAAAATATTATACAACATGCAAGAGCTAGTACAAGTAATATAGATCATAATAAATGGATTGAACCATTAAAAAGACAAACGCTACATTCAGAAAATCAAATAACACAACTGAATAAACAAATACAGGAATTAAAAACAGTAGTTACAGAAATAAATGATAAAATATAATGCCTAGTTCCACTTTTATAAAAATAGATGGCATATATCTTCCTTATACTGATAAATTGATGCAACAAAAATTACGAAAAGAAAATCTTGAAACTCATACTGCTTATAGCCGTCTAGTAGATAAATTTATGCTTGTGGATAAAGAAAATATACAGGAAATTAGAAAACTTAGTTCTGACATGAAAATATTAGAATTTAAAATTAAAGAATTACATCAACAATTAGAAGAAATTAGATTAAGAATTAGAATCTAAAATGTATAAAAATATGGAAATAATAGAAATAAAAATAATTATAATAAAGACAAAAGGGTATTTAAGTAAAAAACATGCAATTAGGTATTTCTTGAATGAATATAACAAAATGAGTATTTTTGAAATATAAGATAGTGAAATTGGGTATTATTAAATTTCACTCTAAAAAGAATGTGATGAAATTCCGGGGGTTGCACAGAATTTTCCCCAAATAATACTAGTATAATATTAATATATATATATATAGTATAAACATATATGGCGTCGGCGTGGTAGGAGGGGCTGACATTTAATTATGATTCCTATCTCCACATTCTGTTACTATCCACATTTATTGTTTAACTATACTCATTATTTCTTCATTATTATCTCATTCATTTCCCTCTCATTTATTGCTCGTCACATTCACCACTCTTCTGCCTTGTCTTTTTCCGCAAAATGTAAAAAACCATTTCTCTTTTTTTCTCTAATTAAAAGAGAAACTAATTATCAATGCAATAACCCACATCACATCAGTGCAACATGTTGATGATCAGCTTATTTTGGGTTTTTTTCAAAAAACTGAATAATACTATGAAAGATTAATTGTTTTTTGATGTAAAAAATAGGATGGGAGGTAGGGGTAGAGTGGGATTGAGAAAAGGGTAGGGGCCTGGGGTAGGTTGTGTGATGTCCATATCTATGAAGCATGAAAACGACTTGTCTATCGACGCCCTCTTATTTCCTCCGTTACGTCGCCTTCTCCCAATTCCTCTTGTTTCTTTTCTTTTTTACCCTCCAATTCCATTCCTTCTCTTACTCACGGACACCCTTCCCATTTTTTTTTTTTAAATTTGTATTTTTCAAAAATAATTTTTAAAAAAAATGAAGAAGAAGAGAAGAGTGAGATCCCACACGCAATACCTTCGAGAGCCACACAAATTGATGAGAGATGGACAGTTTTGACCCTGGGGGAATTTCCCTATCTTGGGAGGATTTTAATTTTTTTGCAATGTAATGTGGAGTACCTATTTTGGTGACTAATGTGCAGGCCCTTCCTGCATCCTATTTCTATTCCTATTCCTATGCTGCCCTCGATGGAATCCACTCACTACTCATGAAATCTGCCATCATCCATCTCTTTTCTAATCTTTTAGATTCTCTCTCTAACTTAACAACAAACTTGCTCTTGTCCCCCTCACCCCCCCTGCCTCTTACACTTTCTTCTTTTTGTTCCTACTCGTATATGTATTATGTTATGTACATATATCTCCCTCTTTCTTTTACTACTCTACTCTCTCCTCTTCCATTTGGTCCCAACCAACTTTTCTCCTTTTCATGGATTTTGTGTCGCATTTGTTTTGCTCGCCGCAGCCTCAGGATTCCATTTCCCTCCTTTTCTTTTTTTTTTTCATCTTCAAACATTGAAAATGAATCCAAAAACTTATAATTTAAGTAATTTTAGTTATTATAATATTATAAATATTCAACGACTTTAAATGGTGGGACAGAAATCGTGCATCCGCTTCACCACCCTACTTTATGTAACAATGCATTTAATGTGCTGCTCTCCATCACTTTTTTTTTTTGTTTTTTGTTATTAGTAAAAAATTTCTTCTCCTTTCATTGTCTTATGGATATCAACTTTTTATACCCTATTGTTTGTATGTGAATGTGAGTATTAACTTACAAAACCTAACACTGTACCTTACTTTTATCAAACCCCAACCTACCATTGCAATGCCACTTTAATCAAAGAAAAGAAACACTCGATATATATTTTATTTCTGAAATATGGAAGATCTAATTCTGGCACCCAATAAAATCTTTTTGAAATTATATATCGTTGATAGCTTGAAACCAGTGATCTGACACACACTTTTTTTGAATGACAACAAAATTATTACGCTACTCCCCACATGTATAAAGTTGAATTCTGCTGTCCACTATGCAATATGCCTTGTTACTCTACCATTATTTTTTTTTTCAAATCTTTGACCCTTTGGATTTTATTTTAGGTGTTTGACCTTCTTTTATTTCACACACCAGTACCACCTTAATTATTCAAAATATAATTTCATGTTTTATGAGTTTATTTGGTCAATAGTCATTAATGCCCACTTATGTTACGCTTAAATGATGTTTGAGACCATGCAACTGCAAATAGTGCTGATTCTTTAGGTGTTGAATTCATGAGTTGACTGCGGTCATCACCACTAATCAATAACCTAATTATGTTGTAATTTGCTACTTCAAAAAACTTTTGTAGAATGAATATTGAAGAGGCATGTATATACTCCCTCCGTCCCATCTCAATTGTCCTACTTTCATTTTTCGTCCGTCCCACCTCAATTGTTTCATTACTTAAAAAGATAATTTTTTCACACTCACAATAAAATATTAATTCCACTCAACTTATTTTACACTCACACTCCTTGGTTATTGTGCCCCGGTTAACTGGGACAATTCAGCCGGAACGGAGGGAGTACCATTTTTCTCTCTTCCCCCCTTTTTTTTTAATAAATGAAAATGATACTCCCTCCGTCCCGAGTTATTAGTCTCATTTACTTTTGGCACAGTTATTAATGTTTGTGAGTGTAGTGGAATTAATATTTTATTGGTGTGAGGAGATTTTTTTCCATTTTAAGAAATGGGACTAATAAGTTGGGACGGACGAAAAAGGAATATGAGACTAATAACTCGGGACGGAGGGAGTGGTATATTTGGAGTTATTGCGCATTGGAGGTTGTGAATTCCTTCCTTGTCCACCTACTATACCCACTCTATAAGTCTAGCCCTAAATTCATCCTACTCCAAAAAATCTCAAACCTAGCCTTCAAATCCATCCAAATATGCAATATTTTGTTATATTATCTTCTCGCCAATTTTTGGAACATTGCATGTCATCATATATTCATATGTTTAAAAAGATATAACAATGTTCGGTATATAATTTTTCTTAACAAACTCAATTCAATAATAAAAAAAAATTGACTGCATATTCTCAACATCATACAGTTTAATTTTCACCCCTAATAAAATCTTAAAAATATTTACAAGGCAGTGGATAATTTAGTTACCAAATGGGTGGGAATGAGACCTGGTTTTTGGGTAAAAACAGGAAGCGGACAGCCCTACACTGTAGGTGAACAGACAAGTACTATTGCGTGCTGCTACTTTTCACCTCGTTTAAATTCCTAAAGTGCAAAATTACAGGCACGCCGTAACTTTTTTTATTTTTATTTTTTATACACGTATTATTATTCCTCCCATTTTACCACATTGTATTTTTATTTATTTCTTAATGATTTAGTAAAGTTCCCTTTAATTATATAAACTTAGAGGAAAAGGAAATGGACGCGTGAGGAGAGGAATTTGGTTGAGTGTGAAATAATAATGGAGATGAGAAAAAAAGAAAAAAAAGAAGGAAGCTATACATACACACGTATGTATATACATGACATGTTACGACCGTATGGTATCGGCTACGTATATAATAGTCGTTGGATCTTTCATTTTCATTCAATCCTCGCTGCTCGATTATTTATTATTATTTTTTTAATTTGAGAAAAAAAATTCCTTTTAGGAACTCCGTATTCTTCTAGGATTCTGTTTTATATCCTAAATTTGGAGCTCAAGTGTGGATTTCCAAACCGGAGGAATCAATGCAGTAGGCTTCTTCGGTTGCGATCCAGCTGCTGCTACGAATTCTGCGGTTTGATGTAAGCATTTTAAGGCCTGCTCTTATTTGGTCGTGATTGTGCATTTTTATGCATTTGATCGAATGCGGGGAGGCGTGCGTGGAATCTTTGTGTTGCGTGCTTGTGTTTTGTTGTTGTTTGACCTTTGAATCGAACGCGAGGCGAGATCTGAGGGGAAACTTGATGGCATTGTTGAATTTCTCAATTTTTTGATAAAAGAAAAAAAAATGAGGATTAAGGCTGTCAATGTTGAATGCATGAGCTGAAGGAATGTGGATGGTACTTGTGCTTTAATTTTACTCGAGGAATTCGTTCTTCCTAATTCTTGTGACAGGGGCGTTAGTCTGCAATTTTTATTTTAGATTTTTTTTTGTTCCGTTTGAATGTTTGGAAGATAAAATTTTGAGCTGTTTTCGAATGTAGTATTCTGATGACTTAACTGTTTTTCATTAAACTTGATAATTTCTATTATTAGCAAGTTTGAGGTATTAATTAACAATAACACAGTTAGTTTCACAGAGATGGTCCATTGAATTAGTGACTTATTGCAAGATATGGGTAGATCTGTTCCAGATCTTGGAGCAAATTAAGTAGATAAAATTTATGCAGAAACGGAAGTTTTAACACCATATTTCCTTTTTATTCTTTTAGAATTGGACTCAGATTTTACTTTCATTTCAAGTTTTGAATATGTGCGCAACTATAGGATACTGTTTTTTGTAAACTAAGTTATGAAACAGCTTTTGGTTTGCATAGCATTAACGTCCTTGACATAAGTGATTCTTGGACTCACTAAAGATCAGAATGATTTGATATAGCAATTTACTGACAGTTATTTTTTGAACGTTCAGAGTATGATTTATGAATTTGTTAGTAATTCATTTGTTTCAATGATAATGCAGTGCAACTTGGGCGTCAATCATTTTGTTTGGGCACCTGGTGACTTCAGCTTCGAGGATCTTATTTCCTCTCCTTTGCTCTTTACATCTTGGACCTGGCTCCAATGTCAGGTGGATGGCTTATTAGCAGCTTTTTTGCTCTTCTTCAAATGCTCATTGTACCATCCTCTATCAATCGGTGGAACAAATTCTGTTTCGTGTTATTGGCTTCTGACTTGCTCTCTCTTTCTTCGATGTGCTAGGCCTAGATGGATCAGATATTTATGACGAAACAAAGGAGAGGAAATCAGATTATGAGAACTCTGATGATGAGAAAAGGAAATCAAAAATAGGGGCATTTAGGAAGAAGGCTATAAATGCTTCAAACAAGCTTACTCATTCTCTCAAGAGAAGAGGAAAAAGGAAAGTCCATTATGGCGTGCCTTCAATCTCTATTGAGGATGTGCGGGATGCGAGAGAGGAGAGTGCTGTCTGTGACCTACGTCAAAAACTCATAGATGCTAAGTTGCTCCCTGCGAAACACGATGATTACCATACTTTGCTGAGGTAAGCTCTTCTCTTGTTTAATGACTTCATAGCATCTGAGTCTGTTGGAAGGGTCGATCATTTGTGGCACCCTTTCAAGAGCATTAACACTTTATTACTATGAACTAATAATTTGCTACGAATTATAATAGTGATTTTATATGAGATTAGTTTATCCAGGTGCATGAATTCGTGCCTCTTTGACAGGATGAATTGTTTGTAGGAACTTATATGATATAACTATGTTGGGAAGTTCCACCATCATTTCAGTTGCACTAGTTCTATCAAATCCACGGGGAGGCAGGGGACTGGCCATTACCCGACTCCCATGCTTCACATGTCATACCATGTTGTTATATGTTCTCTTTTATTGCTGGAGTAATGTAGCTGTTAATATAATCTTAATGACATGTGATGCAGATTTTTGAAAGCAAGAGATTTCAACATTGACAAAACCATCCAGATGTGGAAAGAAATGCTGAACTGGAGGATAGAGTATGGAGCAGACACCATATTGGAGGTATGCAGGTTACTTGAGAAAGTAAAAAAGCATTTCTGATTCTGAGTGAATATCTCCGCGCACCCTCATACATATATATTCCTCCTTTATTTATGTACCTTTCGTCTGGGATGGGAGCTTAATGGTTGTACCATTCTGTAATCAAATGTGCATTAATTTATTTCAGGATTTCGAATTTACAGAGCTGGAAGAAGTTTTGCAATGTTATCCCCATGGATACCATGGAGTTGACAAAGAAGGCAGGCCCATATATATTGAAAGACTTGGGAAAGCCCACCCTAGCAAACTAATGCGCATCACTTCCATTGAGCGATATTTGAAATATCATGTACAGGAGTTTGAGAAGGCTATATTTGAGAAGTTTCCAGCTTGTTCTGTTGCTGCAATGAGACGGATATGCTCAACTACCACAATTTTGGACGTACAAGGCCTGGTAAGTAGATTAAGAACATCCTTAGAGCAAAAAAAAACTATAAATGACAGGGAACTCAGTAGTTGGTTTTCTGTTTGTATTTTTAATTTTTTTTTTCTCTTCATATATGTTGATAATTAGTTGGTTTCAGGGGATAAAAAATTTCTCTAAGACAGCAGCTAATTTACTGGCTTCCATGACAAAGATTGATAACAATTATTACCCAGAGGTACTTTTTAGTTGTGCCATGAAGTTATTCTTTTTTAGTCGATGTAATCTGAAGTTTTAATTTTAGAGTTAAGACAAGTTATCCGTTACCTTTTCTAAGTCTTTTAACTTATCCATACAGACACTTCACTGTATGTACATTGTTAATGCTGGCCCTGGATTCAAGAAGGTACTCTGGCCTGCAGCACAGAAGTTTCTGGACGCAAAAACTCTCTCTAAAATTCATGTAAGGAATATGCATTGCCCTTTTTGGTCTTTTATCTGTTTGTCTACTTTCCTGCAGCGTTAATTGATTGGGACATTCTTTGTCGAACAGGTTTTGGACCCCAAGTCTTCAGGAAAACTATTGGAAGCTATTGATCCACGGTTTAATCTTCTCTTCTGAATCACCTCATGTTTTGTGTGTTCCAACAAAATGTAATCTAACAATTTCTTGTTTTGCTTATAGGCAATTACCTGAATTTTTAGGTGGAACATGCACTTGCGATACTGAGGGTGGTTGCCTAAGGTCTAATAAGGGTCCATGGAATGATCCTCAAATATTGAAGGTTAGTACAATAGAGGGTAGTTCACATACCTGCTTTATGTGATTTGTAGAATATTGCTAGAGGGTTTGCAGTCTGTCTATCTGTATATTTTAGTACAAATGCAAGTAATTGTCTTTTTGCAGGTTCTACACAATGCAGAAGCAGCTCTTGCCAGACATATTGCCAAATCAGCCAGTGACTCGTATATTCAAATCCGTCCACTGAAGGTAGTAGTTGTTACATTCCATATTTCACATTTTCCAATTTCTGCTTGCCATGTATAATGTTTAGGCATATCTTATCATCAGGGTGGATGCGGTGACATATCTATAGTTGAGTCATGGTCTGATGGTGACGATCCTTGTTCTCCAACAAGGCTTGATAGTTCAGGGATTTCTAGACTGGATCCTGTTCATGAAGAAGTAAGTGTGCTAACATGTAAATCACCATTAGTAATTCATACGCCACTGAACAATTAGTAAACACATCAATCCCCCTTCCCATCTCTTTGCTCTCCTCTCCCTTCCTTTCTCTAGCAGTCTCTGTTACCAACTTGAACATGTGCATCTCCATGTTTTCATCTTGAAACTTCTGTTTGGCAGCAATGCAGTGTGGTTGTCCACTTATGGATAAATTGGTGAATGACTTTTTCAGGCCAGAACATCAGATCCATGTACCTATTATAGTTGTGATGAGCATTTTAGTCCTGTGGGCGGTGATAGGGAAGATGAGCAGGGAGAGAATAACAAGTCTATAGACGTGCATAACGTAAGAATTCCAGACACTGATGCAAGACCGAGTATGAAAGGTTTGTGTTTTTTTGAGTCTTAATGTTGCCTCGTTTCAAGTACCCTCCAATTTTTCATTTCATTCTCTCCAGCTCAAAGTAATCATAAATATTTTATAAAAAGCTTTACACAGTTATTCTTACATACAATTGACATTAGACAGACAATTCCTCCACATTTGTTGCTTGAAATTATGTAATGGGATTTTGTCAGGTACTATCAAGTATAAGCTGAATGCCATCCAGGAGAAAGTTGTGAAGAGAAGTTTCCGTAATATGTCAAAAACATTGACATTTTTGGTGGTCAAGCTCTTTGCATTTATCCAAAAGATACCCACTGAGTGCCAGAGACAGTGCAATGTTACTCAACCAAAGGGCTTAACCAATGATCCTGAAACAAACACCAACCCTGACGTCTATGTGAAAACTGTTAGAAAAGAGGAGAGGGTTCATCCATGTTTAGAGCGTATCCAGAGACTCGAAAGTTTGCTGGAAGAACTGAACAGCAAACCCACTGAAATTCCAGCCGAGAAAGATCAAATAATTCAGCAATCTCTAGACCGGATCAAGAACATGGAGTGTGACCTTGAGAAGACAAAGAGGGTAAATTTATCCACCAAATTTGTTTAACCTCCTATAGATTCTTGGAATGGCTCGATGAATTGAATGAATTGTTTATTTCCAGGTAGTACACGCCACAGTGTTGAAGCAGCTTCAGATTGCGGAGTTGATGGAAAATATGCAAGAGTCCAAGTTTCAGGCAAGTCTACTGGCCCACATTTATGTATGCATTCTTGTAGTTACCAAAAAAAAAAGAAAAAGAAAAAGTGTTGATATATTTTGAACTCTGTTTGCAGAGACGACGGTTTTTCTGTTAAGTGAAGGGGGAATGGTGGTGCTGTATGATGATTGGGCAGCGCATAATAGCGTGTGCATGTACATAGACTGTAAAGGAAGAGAGTTGTTGATGGAGGAAGCAGGAACAATCATTGCCCAGAGACAGAGACAGAGACAGAGAGGCCTTCCCCATACATGTAATATTCCATATTATTCCCATGGCTGCTAATAACTAGGTTAGTGTCTCAGTATATAATGTCGACAGCAATGAAGCATGTCGATGTATATGCATTTGAACAGCAACAGCAGTTTTTGAGGACACATTTTGATACACTAATATTTCTCATATTGATCACTAAGTTCCTAAGAAAAATCATTCTTTTTAAACGTGGAGAGTTGAGGCTCCCACGACATCTTGTCACATTTTATTAAGCTGAGAAGTCGTGGAGAGCAGTAAAGGCACAACCAATAATCAACATATCCCATACTCAAATAAAATCTCATAACTGGCGATGGGCTGTCTGGTGTGGCGCCTTCCATGTTTTTTTTTTTTTTTGGGTTGTTAATTAATTTCTCCAATTTTCCATATAAAAGATACTATCTTTAATCTATTTTGTATCCACATTGCACAACCAAATAAATTCCTTCCAGCAACGGCTGCTCATTTATTGCATTCACCGGATCAGCCACGGTTACGCATCCGAATCATTTTTTATGGCGACAGTTTCATGGCTTTGAGATACAAAAATGCTGAATCTAAATCTGACTAAGATGCATTTAATTCTGTTAATCGGTCTCTCGCTTTCAGCCTCTCTCTGCGCTTCCACTTTCATCTCAGGTTTCTGTTATAGGAATAGTGTTTGTTGCCTGAGATTCTCTACTTGGTGATGATCGTTTTGAGTTAACTGATGCAGATGGTATATTTGGATCCTCAGCTTCGAGTGAGAGGAGGCTCCTTCAAGCTAAGAAACGTAGGCTTTTCTCTCTCTTATTCTTTATTTAGATTTTGTTATTTATGTCCAGTAGTGACTTAGAAATTGGAACTCTTATCTCAAATCCACCAATATGTTAAAGTTATTATTAATGGGTCAAATAGCTTTTAATACAGGGAAAGATATGTTTTGCCTACGGTTTTGCATTGCTAGTTTCAATATTTTGCTACCTTTTTCATTTTTATTATAAGAATCCGACTAAACTTCGCGACTTTTTCAGATTGCAATCGTGAATTATTATTATTATTATTTAGGAATAATAAAATCGGGAAAGGTAGTTTTGTTTTTGCTCTAGATCACCGATTTACTGGCTCCACATTTTGTTGGGAGAGGAGCGGTAATAACTGTTTGACCTTAAGATGATCTAAGAAATGCCAAAATGAAAAGCGATGATAGAGGGGGTCGCAAAACAACTTTCCTGTTAAAAATATTTGTCGAACCAATATGAATTTCAATGTTATCACAGTTACATCATAATTATTCTTCAAATTTAAGTGGATGCTGAATTAAACTTATCGCAACTGGAAGGAGAGTTTTTTTTTTTTTTTTTTTGGGTGGGGGGTTGAATTGGGGTATATAATTAAATGAGGGAGTGGATGTTCATTTCATTTCTGAAACCGTTGGTCTAGGCAATGTAGTTAACCATTGCCTTGACCAACAATATTCTTGCTCATCTCTGCAAAGCAAGAATGGTGTCATATGTGATTTAGGAAATAGAATGTGCACTTGTGATCTGTTGGTGATTCTAAATTTTTGTTAATTGCCAACCACTTTGCACCGCAGCATGCCCAGTAAACTTGGAGTTTCAGAACTACACTATCATCACCAGCAAATGCAAGGGACCTGAATACCCACCAGACTTGTGCTGTTCAGCTCTGAAGGATTTTGCTTGCCCCTTGGCGGATGATTTGAATGACTTGTCCAATGACTGCGCTTCAACTATGTTCAGCTACATCAACCTCTCCGGCAAGTATCCACCGGGCTTATTCGCCAGCGAGTGCCGTGAAGGGAAGCTAGGCCTCCAATGCCCTGCACCACCTCCACAATCCACCGCCCATCAAATAAAATGCAATTTGCTGCCCCTTGCTGCCCTCATTTTTTTGGCGCGTGTATTTCTGTGAAGTCTCCTCATTTTTTTGTTTTATCTCTTGCGAGACTCAAAAGAATCTCGATGTTCGTTATTGTCGAGAGCGGTATATTACTATGTAATGAAATGGAGCTGCAGACAAGAAGAGTAGTTTCTAACACCTGAATGTAATTGGTTGGAACATTGAGTTCAAAGAGCTTTAGTTGTTGCATAAAATGTAGAAAAGTATGACCAAAACTAAACTTACATAGCAGCCCAAATCATCTTGGTACAATCATACACGGGTTTTGAAAAATATTTCTACAAGTGGACTATCTGATTGATACAGGGCGGTGCGTGTGTATATCTGTGTATTATGCTTTTCAATTATTTTGGGGTCTTACATTCCATATGTATAGTTGTTTATACATGATACCATTGTCTAACCTTAAAGAATTCATGTGAAGGGGCTTGACCACAATGCCTTACGCTTGGACCACTGCCGGAATTGCTTTCTAGTCATGGTCCAAGATGCGGGGAAGATGCTCAACTGTATCCAAGATAAAAAGAACATTTAGAAACTCCGCATCCAACATAAGCAAAACAATGAATCATTTGCAGCTGAACCGCACAGCCGTTGTTTAGCAAATCCAGCCATTCTAGTTGATGGCACAAACATTCAAGTGGTGATAAGACTTGATCCGAAAGTTCACGTTCCTCCTCAAAAAAGTGAATTGGTAGACAACAATGGCATACAGCCGATGCTAATTTATCAAACATGCATTTGAAAAGAATTGCAGAGTTTTGCAAACACAGCTAGTACTTACATTGCTGATAAGCTTTGCCCCAAACCATGCAGAATCTGTGCCATTAGGGGGAGGTAATACTCGAACTCCATTGGACAAGGAAGTCGGTAGAAGTCCGCACAGTTCTTTCTCTAGTCTTGCTGGAAAAGAAAAAACCAGCAATCAACTTCCAGCATCCATAACACACTTTATTCAACTAGTGCACAATTCTTGTTTGTTTTAAAGCTCCAGTGAATTCCTCAAAACATAACTCACTACCCAAACATAAAAATTCCCCTTCATAATTCTAATAACCACAAATCGTACCACCAAATCATTCCTCCCAAAAAACCATCGTCCCAATTCTACCTGGTTGCAAAACAGATATACGAGGCTTTTATTTATTTAGCCTACTTAATTCAGCCTTTTTTTTTTTGCCAAGGAAGAGTTATTGAAGAAGGATTCAAACCTGCTAATCCAGGCAGACACGCAGAGCCCCCAGCCAGAACAACTGTTTTATACCAATTATCATCTGCGGTTAATTCAGCATCATGGCAATGATCCATGCAAAGTGCCGCCGCCTGATGCAGACCCATTGCTTGCCTGTAAAAGCATTATAGTCTAACAATCAGCATTACAAGAAACCAATTATGAGAGGACCAACTATCAAGCTATGAATTCCATCTATTGAAAATTTATCCATTCAATTTCAGCTATGATATCAGGATGAACCTTGAAGAATATTCCCATGGAAACCTTAGATGACCTCTAGCAAACAACTAAGGTCATCCCATAGATGCTAGAAAAATGAGAACTTCAGAAGATAATTTCAACTAGTACCAAAACAAGCCACCATTAAGAAAAAATGTACATACAATCCAGCCATTTGAGGCTTAAATAGAATTTCTCCAGTCTGAAATCGCTCCTTTGAAAGTGTAAACCAACTGGTAGGTGAAACTGAAAACGTTGCTTCTGTATCTTTGGATAGTTCATCTTCAAAGTCAAGAGCAACATAACACAAGTTCTGCAAATCAAAGCACACAAGAGAATGACAGTGAAGATAGAATTATAGCTACAAGAAACTCCAAACAACATTTATATAACATGTAATGATTTTGGACAAGGGGTTAATTACAAAAGAAGAGAAACAAATTTCAATCATATAACAAAAATCACCCGCATTGAGTGATTCACAAAAGACGTCTGGAGGGCAAGCACATGTGAGACTATTGTAAGCAAACAATACCCCCTAAAAAAGGCAATAGCTATATTGTTGATGTTAGAAGCCTTTTTACATATTTAGTAAGGCATACTCACTATGAGAAAGTGTGGAATTAGTTGTATAGTGTGAATTAGTTGTTTTTATCCCTGGCTAGATCTAGTGACGTTCTTTTTTATGCCTTCCACAATTCTCACCCCCTTCACCACTTCCTTAGTGTTGTGTGGTTATGTGGGTTGAGACCATCCCTAAACTATAACACCTACATACCTCTTTCAATGTGCGGACAGTATACAACGAATCAAATTGAATATTGTTCTGTTGCATCCGGTCTCGGAGGTATCCTGTGAGTTTCAAAGCTCCCATCCCAACAACTTCTACACCAACCTTATGCATTACTTTCCCATGTAAAACTGAAAATAAAAAAAGTACGCAAAATGTCATTATTATGCATTTCAAATCCTTTATTCCCAACTCAACCTTAGAGTAAACCCGAAAGATTTAGCTGCATAACTGCACATCAAATAATTCTCAAACACTATCACAAACTTAACAGACATACTTGGAACAACATAGGTTTGATGGAAACCAACATTCACAACAATTCCTGACGTTCTTTTTGCTGCAAACAAAGCCAAAGTTGCCTGCATGTTGCCATTAAAAATGAGTCATACCCTGACACCAAACTTGAGGATATCTGATAACATATGCAACAGAACTGTTGCATTGAAGTTTTTGCTACATTAACAGCTTAAAAAAGAAAGGCTGAAACACTTCATATTGCACATGTATTTATAATCTTGTTCATGTAGTATCAAATGCTAACTAAAAACTGAGATCTTGGGCAAGCCTGCATGTCTTAAGAAAGTGTAGGATCTAATTTGAACAGCTACTGCTGAAAATACAGACCTAATCTAAAATTAGTTTAGCTGTGACCTAGTCATGGAATGTAGTTGCTGGTCAAGCTAGAAAAAATGAAATACCTATGTTATGGTTTCATTATAGAAGAAAAGTCCTGCATGGATCAGTTGAATAAATACCTGGTTGATAGCACATACAGCAGGAACATTCATATCAAATAGTGTTGAGTAGATCGCATCCTTCAGCTGTCTTCTAGAACGTTTTGCAGTCTCAGTATCTGGTTGGTTATCATGACATAGACCAAGGAAAACAATTACTACAGAATGGTAGATTGCCTGAACAACCAACCATACCAGAAATAGAAAGCAGAAGAACTCTTAAATGCCAACATAAATGTTCAACAAACATAATTAAACAAGCTTATGTATTTTTTAGTCCTATGCCTTTCTTCAAGGAGTATAAACATGGTTTAACATTGAAATAATGGAAGATGGATATGAAGAAGTTTTTAGCAGCAGATAGGAGGGAAGTTTTCTCATACCCAATCTTTGTAAAGCGAATTGCAATCATGTAGGCAAAGCTGAGAAAAGAAATTTAATGATAATGAAAAAAGCAATTTCAAATGAATCAAAATCTAACCATCATAATGGCAAAGGGGTAGTGATACAACAATTGGTTGTCCTGATGCTTTGACCTGCATCCTGTATGCCATACGGGTCAGTAAATGGAAACAGAGCTATATCAAATGACGTCAAGTATATGTGAGCAAATATAATACAACAAAATTAACAATTCTGCGCAGATTCATACAGCACATATAACACCCCAGAATATATTTCATAAATGTAGCCAATGGAAAAGTTCCAATACCTGTTGCAAATTGTTGAAAAAAAATGGCGAAGTCTTGATGGCATTGGAGACTCAATATTCCCAAATTCCTGCAAATTACAAACATTAGACTTGAGTGCAGATTGTAGTCCACATTTCAAAGGGAAATGAGCTCCAGATCATGCATGCAGCTTGAATCTAGCTCGTTCATAGACAATTGGACGTATTCCATACACACTGCATGCAGAAGTCTTACTAGAAATGTTGCTGACCGTCCAGATGGAGAGGAATACTTGCTCCATCCATATTTACAATAACCCGATCCACCTACAACAATACGTACAGAATTACGCCCAAAAACCCATGGAGATATTCTATGCATTAGTATCATATGTAGTTATATCTTCCATTCAGCAACTGCTGCTTATTCCCATCTTCAAGAGTATGTGAGCATATAAGTAGTGGACAATAAGGAAATACACACATGTAACATGCTTCCAAATGAAACTCTAGTCTGGATAGTAAGTACAATGAAAAAATTGGCACTTTTGTAGAAGTGGTGCATGAACCAACCACTGAATGCGTACCATCAATTATGAGAGCTCCTGGAGCCTCAACACGCTGACCATAAATATGCATAAATGATAGCTCATGCATCTGCGCAGGAAAAGCTCTGCAAATACCGGAATCGATTTTATGATTTTGATGGATGAGTCTGTAATCCATAAATATCAAGAAAGTCCCCGTATGCGGAACTTAGGAAAAGAACATCTTATGGTAGCTACTGGAAAATTTTCACATCTGATTAAAATGAAATCGCAGTCAATACATAAAGATAGTTTCTGATGAGCTTTAGATGATCAATAAGCATTCAAGAGAGAAAGACTAGTCGAGAAAAATCACATATGCCTACAACCCTCTGTCAATTAAAATCTACAGAAACGTAATTTATTTCCTCAATTTCGTGGAAAAGATTAATATATATTTGAACTAATCTTACTGAAGGGGATAACCCGATCGCAAGTAAGTCTCGGCGAAGAAAAATGAGTCCCATGGCTCGGGCTGACGCTGAAGAAAATAAATCCACAAACGATTATCAGAAACCAAAAATTTCCATGATTTACAGACAGCTCCAAGCCTGGCGGATTCCCTGGGGCCTAGAATCCTGAGAATCTGCATAAAAATATCAATCGGAATCCGGTCGAAGTCGCCAGTGGAGGAAGAGTGGATGTACATCATCTGGAGGAATCGGTCGAATTCGGACTGCGGTTTGGGGTTGGATTTGCGGGCGGAGGGCGAAGAGGAGCCCGACAGCTGAGCAAATGAACTCCAAAGCTTCCGAATGAGATCGCTCATGGCTGCATCACAACTTGAAGTGGAATGAAAAATCGATTCCAGTAGTTGAATTTATCAGAAATTATGAGAAGGGGTTTTGGTGGGCGGAGTTTTGACGATCTAAGAGTGTGAAAGCGACCGGGAGCGGCACAGAATTCTGACACGTGTCCGCGGCGATAACCCGGGAAATTGTAAGACCCCATGTTTTCGTTGCTCGTGCGGTATTTAAACACGGGAAATATCTACGGAATTAGTAAGAATATATTTTAGTTTATATTTAGAAAAGAAATGTTTCATAAATAAATACCATTCAAAATTTGAATACTCCCTCCGTTCCGATTATATAGTCCACTTTGATCTTACACGTTTGCCAAAAATTATTTAATATTTAAACAAACTTCTAACATTACCTTTATTTAAAGCATTAATTAACCTCTTATTTTCATAATATTACATTTAATATTCTCATTTTCCAAGATTATTCAGGGATATAATGGTAAATGACCATATAAAAATAATATCAAATATAGAAACTGGACTATATAATTGAAACACCCTAAAATAGTAGCCCGGACTATATAATCCAAATGGAGGGAGTATTTTTTTCCAAATTCTAACATTTTTTTTCTAAAAAAAAAATTGAAACATTCTAGTACTCCCTCCGTCCCATGTAATTAGTCCCATTTGGGTTTGGCACGACAACCAATGTTAGTGAGTGTAGTGAAATTAATATTTTATTGATGAGTGTAAAAAAGTTTGCCATTTTAGGAAATGGGACAATTAGATGGGACGGACAAAAAAGGCAAATGAGACTAATTTCGTGGGACGGAGGAGTAGTAAAGTCCTCGGCTAGTGCTACACTAGAGATAACAAAGGTGGAGTTGAGTGGGGGAATGAATAAAAAAATATAAAAATTAACGCATACTATATAAAAACAAGCGGATAAAGATTGGCAGATATAGCCCTCTCTCTCTAGACCTGCGCTAATTAATTATAGAATTTATCGTCTAATTAAACCTCTCTCAACTCAACTGGAATTGGGGGACCTTCGCCATTCTATACTACCTACTTCGTCATTTTTAGGAAGGTGAAAATCTTTAACATTTGCCTAATTTTGGAAGAACTATTCGTTCTTGTGCATTGTTTTAGGTTATCATATTCATGGTTCTAGGGTTTATGTTATGGTCGTCATAAGCGATTCCCCTTTCTCTTTAATTTCTCCCCATCGTGCACTGCAAATGGGATTATGAATGTTTTGTTTCTTGCTGGTCAATCGTATGATTACCGATATAGCTATTCAGGTCTTAAAATGGTATTTTGGAATTCGATGAATAATAATGCCATACTGATTGCTAGTGGTCCTTCTTGTTGTGCACAAACTTCAGATGCGTATGAAATCCTTACAATTCAATTGATCATGGTCTGGTTAACAACTGCAGTGATTATGCTGCCTAAGCGCTGAATCATAATAATAACTGCATTTGTTCTAGAAATAATGGCCTTTTAACTTCTGTGATGTTTTCCACATTAGGAGTGAGCTGTGGTCTTCATGGATGGTACAACTAAGTGATACCTATTTTTTATTGAGTGCATAGTCATTGATTATTTTTCTTGCTGGTCTCTTCCAACCTAGATCATGTCCCATCAACAAGGAAATAATGCTGAGGAATATGATACGGAAGATGCTGATGGTGTGGATGATGAGTTCCACGGGAGAGATGCTGGTGCCTCAGACTCTGAGATTGGCGAAGATGAATACATGGTTTGTTCATTAATTTTACTGAATTGAATATTTCATGGATGGTGCCACTAGTGATTCAAATATTTTTTTTTTATTGAGTGCATAGTCATTGATTATTTATCTTGCTGGTCCCTTCCTACCTAGATTATGTCCCATCAACAAGGAAATGATGCTGAGGAATATGATACGGAAGATGCAAATGATGTTGATGATGAGTTCCACGGGAGAGAAGCTGGTGTCTCAGACTCTGAGATTGACGAAGATGAATACATGGTTTGTTCATTATTGTTACTGGCAAACTAGTATTTTTGCATGTGTGACACAATTGAAAATTTCATAGTTTATAATCTTTAATAGATTTAAAATGTATTTTATAAGTGTAAATAATAAATATTTATAACAAAGTAATTTGTGTTAATAACATTAATAGTCAGATGTTTTATTGTTCAAAACATATATATTTTGATTATGATTTTCCAAAGTTATCATCCTAATATATATTTTGAACTGTATTGTTAAAGCAAAGATTTTGCAATTTTACCCTTACTTTTAATTACGAGTGAGGAGAGCTTTGGATTTGGGGGTCAAATGATGGTTATCATTATTGAGTGATTTTCTGTACTATCTCAAAATAAATTGTTAAATTATAAGATTTATTTATTATGGAATTGCGCTTTATAAATGGGTGGAATAAAATTGCCTTAATCCTTTGTTATTATATAGTTATAGATTGACTGTTGCTGTGTCTTATTTTTAACTTATCTAAGGGTCATGATTTGAAATTAAAAATTAAAATGGTTCTTGTCTCCAGCCCAACTTAAGTTTATAGATGAGATGGTCATGAGGGTCATGTTAAAGAATTAGAAATCAAAATGATACCTCATTGCAGGCTTAAACTTTTGCATGAGGTGTTTAATTAACATTGAACTTTTTTCATACACTTGTTTACTTTACAGTCAATCATACTTTTATTCATTGGTAAGCATCCCCCTTTCCTCACAGAATAGAATGCAAGACACTACTGCAGCTCAAGCTAGAGAGGGAAGAGATATCCAAGGTATTCCTTGGGAATGGCTGACCATAAACAGAGAGAAATATAGGCAGACTAGACTAGAAATATATAAGAATTACGAAAACATTCCTCACTCTGCTGAAGGATCAGAAAAGGTGGATTCCTTATTTTGTTGTGCTAATTGTTTACTATGTTTTTATTTGGTTTTCCTTTGATTTATCACTTTATTTGCTGGTTCCGTATATGTATAGGAATGCAAATCCACTGAAACAGGAGGCTCATACTATGCGTTCAGACAGAATTCATGTTCTGTAAAATCTACGATTTCACATTTTCAGGTATTTTAAAAACTATTGAGTATTGACAGGACATTTACTTTATCAATTTGCAGTAATGAGTGTATAAACTTCTCTTTCAGAATGTATCAGTGACCAATGCTTGGGTAGTTTTCGTGATTTCACCTAACAATTAATTTTCCTTGCTACTCTTAGCTATGGTTCCTTGGAACCATTCCTTTCAGACTATTTAAGTTATTTAGACTTTTTCTTTTTTCTGTTTGTATAATATTGATAAGAAATCAAGGTTTCTACAAATGACGTAATAATTTTGGAGTTGGTATCTGTTTTCTTTGTTTATCTGTGGAGGGTGAGTCTAGTGTTTAGCTTTTAATCATATCATTTTGTGATTTTAAGTAGACGTATTAAGATTTCTACCATAATTGATACTTGCTTTTTATTTATATTATTTTTGTAGTTCTATTTATGTTATAGTAGCATAGTAGACAATACCCTGTTGCCCAACATCAGTCCAATAAAGACTGTACTCTTATAGTGAGCATGAGTTATTTTATTATTATTATTTCTTATTACAAGGCTGGTTGCAGAAGTTTCCTCTCTGCATTCAGTCTACATGCCGTGATTTTCTATACTTCATTATGCTGTTATGCTTGATCTGTTTCTATCTGCTATTTATACACATATATGTATATATAGGGGAAGAGATCAAATGCTAACCATTGAGAATATGTTAGCTATGAACCAATCTTGACCATTGATTTGAGTGTATGGATGACTTGGATTATTTTATTTTTAATTAATTGACAGTTATGCTTTTTAATAAGGGCGGTAATGCATTTCAATTAAGCATAAAATATAAATTGAACAAGCATAATATACTAACGGCTCAAGTACCAGATTTAACATGTATTTAACATCATAGTAACTAATAAGCTTAATACGCACTAATCAAGCATAATTTACTGACTATCATGCATAGTTAACAGGTTAACAGTGAAAGCTTTGACTCCCTCCGTCCCAGATTAATAGTCCCATTTGCTTTTGGCACAATAACCAAGGCATGTGAGTGTAGAATGAGTTGAGTGGAATTAATATTTTATTGTTGAGTGTAAAAAAGTTGTCTTTTTTAGAAACAGGACTATTAAAGTGGGACGGACGAAAATGGGAAACAGGACTATTAAAATGGGACGGACCGACGGAGGGAGTGTATGTTAATGTGCTTACTAATATATATTATGCTTGATTAGTTATAATATATTATTCTTTTGCAAAATGCATAGCTGCCCCTATTAAAATGCTTGGCTGCCAATTTAAAATAGTTTAATTCTAGTCTTCAATCCATCAAATTGGAGAGAGAGAGAGAGAGAGAAAGAAATAAATTTATATACTTTTTCTTTCCTCTCTTTTCTACCATGACATCTCTAGCAAGTTTTCAAGTTGGGGCTCTATTGCTTACATGAGAGAATTTTTATTGCAGTTGAGAAATTCAGTATGGGCTACGACAAAGCATGATGTATACTTTTTGTCTCATTTCTCTGTTATGCACTGGTCATCGCTAACATGCACCAAATCTGAAGTTCTTAATCTATCTGGACATGTAGCACCTTGTGAGGTTAGTGAATTTACTCTTGGCATCTACTCTATTTTACTTTAATGCATGTGCATATTATCCTGAAGTTGTCCCAAGTTACTTTGGTACATTGCAATTTACTTTATCTTTCTAACCTAATGCAGAAACACCCTGGTAGCTTATTGGAAGGATTTACCCAGACTGAGATCAGCACACTAGCAGTGAAAGATAAGTTGCTAGTTGCTGGAGGGTTTCAGGGTGAACTCATCTGCAAGGTGTGCTTTCTTTATGCTGCTTGGTGCCTTATCTGTTTATTTAGTGGTGTTTCAATCCTATATATTTTCACTTTGACTAGACAATATATTTTTATTTATTTAATAATTAAATTAAGTGTCCCTTGTCTCCAATGAGTATTTAGTTGATGATTGAGAAAATGTTGTCTAATATTTGAATGATATTCTTCCTAAGTAGTTGCAATACTTAGTAATTAAATTTGTAGCTGTTTTTTAACACAGACATTGACTTCTGATTGAGGTTTTACAAACAGATCTGAGCAATAATGATAAACTTAGTTCCTAGTTTATAAACTCACAAACACCATAACTGACTTTAGTCTTACCAAAAGTTATCTTGAAGTCAAACTCTTGTCACTTGGCTTTATTTTCATAGAAAATTATTCGTACTTGTTTTGAAGAAGTAGGGGAGAGAGGGAGAAACAGAATAGGTGGGGCATAAACCTGTTTCTAAAGGTGGCTCCTTGCAGAGAGAAAGATGAGGAAGTTCCATTTTATATTTTGAGTTTCAGGGTTTGTAATAACAAGCTACAATGGCCATAAAATTTTTGAAAAGCCTGAAAGCTTATCTGAAGGTCCAAGAACATGCACAAAAATTTTGCAAAATCTGAGGCGCAAGCCTCAAAGAATAGAGCCAAGGCTTAAGCCTCAATAGATTTTCAAAACCATGCTACTGATAGCTTATTATTGAGCCAGACACTACCTCTTTGTTCTATCTATTGCAGTATTTAGATAGGCCTGGAGTTTCTTACTGCACTCGGACAACCTATGAAGATAACTCCATCACTAATGCAGTTGAGATATATACATCTGACAGGTATCTTTTACTTATCTATGCTTATGAATTTTAATTTTTGATTTTTCTCTACCTGTGACCATCCCCTTCACTAAGGTGATAATTCCTGAGAATGTCTTTCTCATTCCAGTGGTGCCGTGCACTTTATTGCTTCAAATAATGACAATGGAGTTAGAGACTTTGATATGGAGAAATTTCAGCAGTGTAACCATTTTCGTTTTACATGGCCAGTCAATGTGAGTCTCTGCTCATCTTCCTGCACGCGTGTGCACTCTTTATACAAACATATGTATATATTTTGTTTATCACTTTACAGATTGACATTACACCTCGGTGCAAAGAAGCCAGACAAATGTGTTTTTTTAATTGTGCATTTTAGCATTTGAGGGTTGGTGGTCCGGCTTATAATGTATTCTAAACTAAGATTTTATGAGTTTTTGGCTACTAACTAGTATGATGTGGTACCAATAAAACATTATGTCATCATCTTTTGAGTGCTAGATCCTGATGCTTTGAAGGCCTTCGTGAATTGGGATACAGAGTGTGCGTTTAATGATGTGAATTAGATGATGCAAGTATTTTCACTCTGTTAGCCTGATTTCTTGATGCAGCATACTTCCCTCAGTCCTGATGGAAAGCTTCTTGTTATTGTTGGTGACGACCCAGAGGGTAAGTTGGTGGATTTCAGGACTGGAAAGGTATATGAGTTTTTCCTTGCCCCTTAGATAGATAGGTTAAAGGCATGCACCCTGATGTTGGGATGGTAATTTTAGTGTCTATATCATTGCAGGCAATTGCATCTTTTCAGGGGCACTTGGACTACACATTTGCCTCAGCATGGCACCCTGGTGGATTGAACTTTGCCACTGGGAACCAGGATAAGACCTGCCGGATTTGGGATGTTCGGAATCTGTCTAAATCCGTGAAGGCCTTGAAGGGAAGAATTGGAGCAATTCGTTCAATCCAGTATACATGTGATGGGAGGTTCATGGCAATGGCAGAGCCTGTAGATTTTGTGCATGTTTTTGATGTTGATAGTGGGTACGAGAAGGAGCAGGAAATCGATTTCTTTGGTGAGATATCGGGTATTTCATTAAGTCCAGATTCGGATTCCCTTTTCATCGGAGTTAGTGACCCTACATATGCTAGCCTTCTTGAGTTTGGCAGACGGAGGAACTACTCGTATCTGGACATGATTGTCTGAGGCGGATTCTGTTTTTTCCTCATGAAATAGTAGGTAGTAGACTAGTAGTAGTGTGTTAGATTAGTGGCTTGCTGGAGTATTAATAAGCTGGTTAGGGGTTGCACAGTGAGGATAGATAGTTGTTTTGGGTTCTCCATTTCAAAACAATGAAGGATGAAATCAATGTTGACGGTGCCAATTAGTGAAGTATAATAAACCTTAAAATAAGTTTATTTTTGAAACATAACACGAATACCGACCTTAAAATAATAATAATGTGAAACCTCAGGTTTAAAGCAACAGGGAAAAAAAGGTTATGATTTTACTAAAAAGAAATTTAAAAAATTAGATCCGTATGGATCGGGTTTGAACCCGACGTGAATCGAACACGCAACCTTCTGATCTGGAGTCAGACGCGCTACCATTGCGCCACGGATCCCTGGTGTTAAAGAATGAAATTAAATAAATATAACTATCATAGTTATGAAGCAAAAGTAGAGCAAAATCTGTGATCCAAAGAGAGCCAATTAGAGAGAGCCATGTCAGAATGCAAAATCTTTCGTCCATGGCTCACCTCCTCTCAAAATCCATTTCTCTAAATATAAACCTCATCCTTTGATTAATCCGAATCCCATCCAATCCAATAATCTCCACTCAATCGCAATCGCAATCGCAATGGCCTCCGCCTTGTTCTCCTCCGCCCCATCGTTCCAAGGCCTGAGACCCCTCAACAAGCCCACCGACTCCTTCTCCGTCAAGGCCGGCTTCTGCCGCCCCATGATCTCCACCAGGAAGCGCTCCGGCAGGCTCACCGTGAAGGCGGAGCTGAACCCGTCGCTGGTGATCAGCCTGAGCACGGGACTATCTCTGTTCTTGGGGAGGTTCGTGTTCTTCAACTTCCAGAGGGAGAACGTGGCGAAGCAGGTGCCGGAGCAGAACGGTATCTCCCACTTCGAAGCCGGCGACGTCCGCGCCAAGGAGTACGTGAGCCTCCTGAAATCGAACGACCCCGTGGGATTCAACATCGTGGATGTTCTTGCTTGGGGCTCCATCGGCCACATCGTCGCCTACTACATTCTTGCCACCTCTAGCAATGGCTACAACCCCAGCTTCTTTTGACAGTCACACCTCTCTTTATTTGTTTTCCTAGCTCTTGTATCTGTGTGTATAGCTCGCCGTTTCCCACGAATCTACTACCATTTTTTGTTCTAATTTGCTTTTCTAAGTTTGTCGATTGATGTTGCCGGTTCATGATCCCGAGTTTCAACTTAATTAATACTCGCGACGTCCAGCCCAAATTATTCCATTTTTGTTTTGTTCAAATATTAAATTTCATGGTAGACTAGTTCATATGCTCGAAATCTATAGATCTATTTAGAAATTGGATAATAAGGTAAGCCATTATATTAAAGTAGTGGCCACAAAATTCTAATCATTAGTTAGAATTGTAAATAAATGTTGTAATATCACGTTTCACTCAATCAAAATTGATTAGCATTCTCAAAATACAAACTACCTCACCTTTCTCAAACTTCTATTCCTCCCAAATCTTTAATTTTCATGACGGAAAAAAATAATATTCCCTCCGTCCCATTGAAGTAGTCCCATTTCTCATTTTTGTTTGTCCCATAAATTAGTCCTATTTTCCTAAAATGGCAAATTTTTTTACACTTACTAATAAAATATTAATTTCACTACACTCACAACCCTTAATCTCCGTGCCGAAAAGAAATGAGACTACTCTAATGGGACGGAGGGAGTAATAATTATAACCGGACGAAGATGGATCAATCATTACATTTTGTAGGAATCAAATCAAGAAGAAAAAAAATCAATTTTATATTTACTCATTTTCCCATTATTAAGGGGAGGATAACCTAACAAGTAACAAGTAACAAATAACAATAGATGGAAACTGAATTGAAGATTTTGTTGTAAGTTTATATTGTATACATTTATAATCATATTATTATTATTTATATTATATTTTGTATTCATATACATTGAATAATGATCATAAATTTATGTTTATAAATTATATTCAATACATTATAAATCATTTTAAAATAAAAAAATCATAAAACTAGAAATTTAATCGAAACCAAACTAAAACTAGTTTAGATTTGATTCCGTATCAACTATTTAATTTGAACGATCAATTCAATTTTGATTTTTAAAAATATCTGAGTTGATAGTTTGGCGGTGTATTGAATGACTAGTCAATAATACTAAATTTTTTAAATATTGATATATTTATATATTTTGAGAAAAAGCTTAAACTCGTGATTTAGGTAAGAGCAAAGATTTTTTATTTTTAACGGAAGTATTTTAATGATAACTTAAACTCCGCGGCCCAATCCCCAAAGGGGCAAATCGAAAGGCAATATAAATAAACAATAAATAAATAAACTAAATTTTCATAATATATTGGTACCATCAATGACATGTAGGCATGTGTCTTCAACAACTTGATATAAATTTTGGATCATCATTTTCTATAGGAAAGATAGCCAATATGCTTTAAGGTTGTCCAATTAGAATTTGTGAAACCTCAAATTGTTGAACCAATTCTTCTGCACATATTTTCTTTCATCTTGATTTTGATAATTTGGATGACTTTAACTTACTTATATTTATAAAAGGTAGTCCCTCCGTCCCAGCAGCAAAATAGATCCTCTTATCAAATTGGGCTCCCAATTAAATTGGTCTCTTTTCAAAAATGACAGTTTTTTCACACTCAATAATAAAATATTAATTTTACTTACACTCACAATCTTAATTCTCATGCCGAAAAGAAGATGGTCTATTTAATTGGGACGGAGGAAGTATTTTAATTTAACATAAAAAAAATTTATAAAAGATTTAATAAGCACACACATTCACATTTGTTTAGCAACTCAATAATGTAATGACTTTCAATAGGAAGAGACAATTTTGTAACTATTGGGGTCGATATTAACGGTCCAACTACCGGACCAAATAGACGGCCCATCTAAAAACTCATAAGTGTAGCTCATATTATTTTGCGGGGAAGGAAGTGGATTAGGCCAAGGAAAACAGTTCGAACATTGATCGACCAAAGGAGACCGAGTAAAATAGTTCGATGGAGAAACAACTTGCTCAAGAAGAGTCCGATTCAGTCAAAGAGTGGTTCGATGAACGAAGTAGATGTAACGGGGAAATCAGGCGAACTGTTTAACGGTCAGGAAAAGCCATTTAATGATAAAGTTATGACCGCGAGCTCTCTGGGAAACGGCTAAAAATGCTCGCGGAAGACCAGGAACACATTTATTGCTACCTGGCGGAAAAATAGGAGACGTTAGAGTTCGAGTATAGCTTATAAATATTTCTTGTAAATCCTTTTTTCGAAGGCGAAGCTCATGTAATATATTTATTGGCAATACCGACTCACTAAATTCTTCGCACTAATTAAGAATTCTTTTGAAAACAGAGTTTTTCAAGTTGATTCTACGATAATCATTGTCTAATCTGGCTTTCAAATCAAAATATGGTTTGAATCGATTTCTAATAGCTTGTTTTTCTAGTTATTTTCTACGATTTGTCTCGCTATTTTATATATGTTCCTAGGACCCATCTATTCGACAAAAAACACCCTCAAAAGTAACTCAATGAATTTTGAGTGTTATACTCCTATATGATAATTAAGATAGTGCTATGAGCCAACGACTTTTTTTTTTTTTTTTAAGAAAAACTTGTTAATAAAATTATTATTTATGTCTATAGATGTGTATATACTATAAATTTGGTAACGTCGTGATTTAATTCGTCATACATTACTTTTCTATGATTAGGCTGCACCCTTTTCCTTGACAATGCAATTCTTTTTGTAAAACAAACTAATCAAACTCGCACTATTTTGTTAATTTATGAATAAATCGAGTAGTATCTTTAGCTCATTAGATATAGTCCGAGTTTATCGATATTAAAGTTTTAAATTATTTATGGAATAAAAAATATTTAGTTTAAATTAAAGATAAGCCTAAGAAGAGAGAGATTCTGAAAAGATATTATTTCTGTTATGAAAATATACGTTACATTAATTTGTAGATTATAATGAATATCTAAGTATGAAAAGGAAATAAAATCAAATAGTAAAATGTGAAGCACGTATGATTAAGGAGTTAGTGAGAGCGCGAAAGATGGGGGCGTGAGAGATGGGATTTTAATTCTTAAGAAGAGTCGAGAACGTGACAATTAACTGACTCTTCACCTTCCTTTGTTTCTCTTTTCAAATCAAGCTGAGTTTGGAGCTGATACTGTTTTCGAAATCGGATTCCGAGATAGATGCGTTTTGTTTTGTTTGGGTTCAGCTAATAAGCTGTAGAGCTGAGTTCTTCCACCCAACCCTTATATTGCGCGGCCCAAAACGCATCCAAGATTCATATTTCTCACTCTCTTTTCTAGCTGAGCTAAGGAGCCACTTCTTCGATTAATCGAGACGGAGACGTTTGGATCAAACAGAAATCTGAAGCTTGTGGGATGATGTTGGTTAAGATCAAGATGCCTAAAGAGCGTGGTGGTGTTGTAGTTTCTAAACCGGAGGAGGATCACAAGAAATCTAGCTGCAAAAGAGTGTGCGAGATCTGCCAAAAAGAATTCAGTTCCGGTAAAGCTCTGGGAGGTCACATGAGCAGTCACGTTCAGCTTGCTCGTGATAAGAAAAGCATGAAACAAGAAAAGTCGTCTGCTGATTCTGATTCTGCGGTGGAAAACAGCTGCGCCGTGTGTGGGAGGAGATTCCCGTCGATGAAGGCCTTGTCTGGGCACATGAGGTGCCATCCCGAGAGAAGCTGGAAGGGGATTAATCCGCCGCCGCCGGATGCAACTTGTACCACTACTGATAAGGAAGAGAAAGATAGAGTGGTTGATTTGACGGAATCGCTCACGGGGTGGTCGGCCACCGCCAAGCGCGGCCGTAAGGCCATCCGGCCAGAGGATGACCCGACGTACGACGCTGCGGTGAGGTTTCTGATGATTCTGGCCCGTGGGGAGGGCGGCGGCGGCGTGGGGAGGAGGGAGAAGGATTTTGATGAAGGAGAGGCTGTTGAGGTGGGAGAGATAAAACCGGAAGGGGAATCGGAAGATGATGAGAGCAGCAGTAATAACTCAAACAAGAAACGAAGGAAGTTCGGTGATATCGATGATGAGTCCATGCCAACTGATCATGACAACGAGGGAGCCACCTTTCACACACCACTCACTGAAACAGTCCAGGAAAAAATCGGATTCGACCTCAATCAGCTGCCTTGCTGGTAATTACCAAAATTATTCATTTCTTCTTCACTTCACTTCACTTCGTTTAGTTTCAACTTTAAAGTTCCAAACAACTGGATGATGTTATCCTTTGTTTATTGCTTCAAATTTGAGGATCAATGTCGTTTTCTGTGTTTTTGTTGTAGACAATGACCAGCCAACAAGCTTTGTTTTGAAGAGCTAATCAAATCAAATCAAAAGGAGTTTTAGTTTTTTGGAATTCAATGTATATGCGTTGAGGAGAGAAATGGGAAGGTTTTGCACATAAATTCAACCATCATCATCTTCTTCAATTCTTGGCATTTTTGTAATGATGGAAAGATTGGCTGTATATTGTCACCGTCCCCAATCTCTTCTCACTCTTACGAGAGATTTTTATTTATTTTAGATCAATACCATGTTTTCTCCATTCTATGGGGGGTTTTCTACAACTTTTTAGTCAATAAATAATGGTAACAATGTTGCAAATTCATCAAAGATATATTTTGAGAAAATAGGGGGGCGGGGGCCGGGGAATCTAGTAAAAGAAATACGAAAAATCTAGAAGAGTAGACAATTTCATTATCTCTATAAATATGATTCTTTTCTTTTCTAATATTTAGAGTTAAAAGTTATTTATGATTTGTAATATTAAAAGTTGAGATTTTCATAATACTTGGAGATGAATGGATATTTAGAGATTTTATTTCTTTTAATTTGAATAAATCACATAAAAATTGAAAAAAACTAAATTATTTTATAAATTAAGCTATTATTTTAAATAATAATTTAAAATTGAATTTGATATGTTTTTATCAATAAAAAATTAAAATAAAATAATATGTGAAAAATATAAAAGATATTGATATTTTTTGTTTTATGTATTATGAGTTATGATATTATATAGAGAAAGACGAAAGATATGGTATGATAAAGAAATTATGGAATCGTTATATAGTAAAAATTAAAAGAATTATATTAGAGTATTTATATGAAAAATGAGAATAGATCTTGCTCTTTAATTTTAAAATTTGAATAATCCAGACTTAGTACGTGTTTGAGTTTGTTTTATTAATTAATTAAAAAATTATTATTACTTTAAGAATTTAATAGTAATTAACATATTCTAATTATATTTTTTTCATAACTTACATTAGAATTTCAATTTTCATTTCTACTCGATTTACATAGTCGGAATGACAAAAAACCCTAACATCAGCTACTAGCAAGTGTTGGTGGCCAGGAATCCACTGCTACTGATGTCAGACTGTATGGATGAGCCTCTAGAGTTCATGATGGAGAGGCTCAACACCCCTCCCAACTGCAAGGACTCAAAAAGAAACCAACATGAACACGCAATCAAAACTGGTTCATTGAGTATGTGATCAAGGCGAGGGTGCTTCGTCGTACAGGCTAAAACTTGCCACTCTGCATACCAGAATCATCGACATGGATTTCATCCTCAACCAACCTACTCATTCCAACTTCCATGTGATGAGCCCAAGCCCCTCCCACATGACTAACCAATCATCAAATTATTATCCCAATAATGTTTTTCACTTACAAAATCATGTCAATGTGATAATCTGCACGTGTTATATGTAGTTACATTATTTAAGTATGTAAATTTACATTATATATATCTGTATAGTTGCAGTATTTTATAAATTAATTGAGATTTTTAGAACATAGTTATTTATTTTGCAGATCTAAGTTGTATTATTATTTCTTTCTGACCAATAATTTAAATTCATCGGATCAACTTTAAGTTGCATTATATAATCTTATAAACATGCATTGTTTAGGTCGGTAAATTTACATTATGATTTATGGAGTCATTATATTTTGATAAGGGAAGGTCTTGGGTTAGGCAGACCTAAACGATTTAGGCAGGTTTTATCCATTAAGCCAAGCCCAAACCCATATAATATACCCTATTTGGGATGGGTCAACCCATTTGGGTAGGATAAAACCCACCTAAACCGTTTAGGCATGCCTAACGCAAGTTTTTGCCTTTTGATAAAGTTCTTTATTTTTAAATTTAAGTTGCATTATATAAGCTTGTATATTTGCATTATATTGGTCGATCCAGTTGTATTATGTTTGATAGGGCTAATAAGATTTTTGCAGAATATAGATATATATTTCTCATATATAATTTGCTTTACATAAGCATTTAATATTTATTATTTATGTCTCTATAGTTATTGTATCTTATTTTTATTATGATTATCTTAATCTAAATATATATAATAGGGATTTCGTTTGAAAGATAATAAAATAGTATTTAATTTGATATATGACATGCGAAAAAATTATTTAAATTGTGTGAGTTGTGATTATTTAAAATTTTATAAAAAAAATATTGGAGCAGAGTGAAAAGGAAATTAGAATTTGAGTTGAAGTACTCAAATTACATAAATACCCCGTTAATACAAGTTTGAAGCTAGTTAATGCAACTCTATTCTTGCTCCTATTTCTGATTTGAACCATCCATAATAAAAAGGAAAACCCAGTTTAATTCTCATTTCTTATCTAAGAATTCTCAGTTTTATATGCAAACAAATGTAAATATCGATATTTCTTACTAGGTGTATGTGTTGTTCTGTAAATACTTGTGTACGCGAGATTAAATCAATGTATTTTTATAATATATATATATAGGGAGTGAATCTCATACTAAAAGTTAACTTGTACTAAATATGAATGAATCTACATCATTCATCTAAAAAATTAATGGTTGAGATTAAAACATTTTTCCAGATTTTATGTTTTTTTGCTTTATAAATCATGTTTAATCGAATTAAGCACGATTTATAAAGCAATTAAGCACGAATTGAAATTATGCTTAATTTTTTAAATCTTTATGTTTTAATCTCAATCATTGATGCTATTTATCCAATGGCTGAGATTCATTTTTATTTAGCACAATCTTTAATTTTAGCACTTGAGTAGATCTCTCTCTATATAAACACCAATATTTTGTTGTGAAATAGATTTAGTTTTTGTGATAAACCGTTTCAAGAGCATAGGTGTTCAATATAATAAATTTATGAACATATTTGAAAGTTGAACGAAGAACGTATTTGTTTCGATAAGTTTAGCAAATTAATGTTCAATTTGTAATTAAGATTCAGTTCAGAATCTGTAGATTTTGGTTGAAAACAAAGCCTTGGGAACAATATTTGTGTGTATCAATGAACATCCGACTTCACATCGTTAGGATTAGTCCTGAACTCGTATGAAAAATGAAAAATCAAAGCTGCAGAATCAGCTGTAATACACATTGAAATTCCTTATGAAAAAGAGCTATTCATTTCTGAGGGATTGAGCTATACATCTACTTCTGGAAGAATAAGATGTAACCGACTCTAAAGCAAAAAAAAAAAGAAGGGAAAGGGGGGAATGGATGACTTCCTGGAACTAGGTGGGAACAAGCCCCACATAATCATCTCGAGTAAACTGGACTATAAAAAACAGAACAATCAAAACCACAAGCTGCGCCGCCAAACATGAACCGTACTTCCCCACCCTCCTCTGCAGCTTCAATAACTCTTCTGCATTTGCAATCTCATCACAGGCCTTTCCCAATTTCTCAGCATCTTTCTTTAGTAGCGCAGCCTTGCTTTCGGCATCTCCAAGCTTATCAAGTATCTGTTTTTGCTCTGAAGCCACTGCCTTGTAATCTTCCAATACAGATGTATGATCCACAGCAGCAACTCTCAGGTTTTGGACACTTCTTGATATTGCCAAATACTCCACTTCAGCTTCAACCTTTTGCTTAAACAGGTCTTCAAGTTCTGCTACCATATCTCTGATTCCTGCTTCTACAACTTTGGATTGCAAAACTTGGGAACAACTTTGAGAACCCTTCCCGCTTATTTCTTCAAACTCGGTACATAATTCAGAAACTGAACCATCAACTACTGAAACATCATTTCCAATTTCCTTGAACTTAAGAACCTCTGCACAAATCATCATGATAACTCATCAGAAAACAACATAACAGAAGGAAACAAACTGATTTCATTCAAAAGAAACGAAATTCACACAACTAGCCAATGGATGGTGAAGTCAGACAGCATATAATCCAAGAAATCTGCAAAAAAAAAAAAAAAAAAAAAAGTATAACCACAGTGATCTACAAAAGATATGTCAGCTAACCTTGTTCTAGTGCTTCTTGTGCAGATTGGAGTGCACGGATAGATTCAGCTAGTGGATCCTTATCTCTCAAGGGGTCGTGATTCTCACTTCTTTCATCTTTGTCCACCCAAGATGACTCGGCAACTACATCTTCTGGTGACAAGTCCTCGTATCCTTCCCCACCACCATCTTGGCCATAACCACTTTCATGTACATCATTTACTTGTTTCCCAATGCCCTTATCTTCGTCACCATTTTCTCCATCATATTCATTTGTTCCTTCATTCCGTACTCCATTACTCTCAGAGTAAGTTCCCTGCACAAAAATAAAATTGGAACTTCGCGAGTCAGATTCCATGCTGGAATGAGAGTTTTCTTTCTCGATTTTGACCCGCTCTCCTCTAGCCTTCTTGCCGGTCTCCATCTGCCCCTTTCCACGTTTGCCAAATTGCACGGGATGCACCAAATTGTTTCCATTCAAACTACTCATCTTGCTCTTATCGTGTGGAAACCCCCGGGTAACTGGTATCTCGTATTTTGTCTTTGGAGCACTTGCTGCAGTTGAGGACTTGCTACTCCGATCCTCACTATTCTCTGAATCAGTTCCAGCAGCAAAGGATGGACTCAATCCCAAACTCGAATCATCAAACGGAGTAAAACCATCAAAACTCCTAACCACAGCATTTGTGGAAGAAACAGAACCCTCGCTCTTTTGCTTTCGATCAGCGTGTTGAGCCCGCTTGCTGGGGTTAGCACCCGAATACCGCAAGTCCCGAGCCACCATCTCACCAGTATCAATACTACTGCCCCCTTCCCTACTGGTATCTCTCTTAATCCTCCTCCATTTCTTCAATCCATACCCTTTCCTCGTAGTAGTAGCAGTAGCATGGACCGGAGACGATGCTTCGGGTTTCAACACCACATGCCCGGATTCCTCAGCTCCCTTCTGGTTCAACTCATTCCCTTCATTATTTCCCACTAAACAAGACCCGTTATTTTGAAGATCAGATTCACTTGTACGATCCAGTTTCTCCGCAACCGAATCAGTTTTAACTCCCTCATTATCCTCCACTGATTCATGACGCCCACACTCGCTCCCCAAATCCATCTCAGTGAAAAAAAAAAAAAAAAAACCTAATTCCAGCCTACACGCATTACTTAAGTACAATCCAGATCAAGATCGAGAACAATCAACCATCATTCCAGCTCATGGGATTATCCAATACAATAATTCCCGAGGCAGAATTTGATTCCGATGATCGAAGCAGAAATGAATTCCCCGAATTAAGGAAAGTGGAAAGAAACAATTCATGCGAAGAAAAATAAATAAATTGGAGGGGAACCTGAATTAAGGGTGAGAAGAATTGATGAGCGTACCTTGGGCTGGGGCTCCATAAATAAAAAGTGGAAAATAATATTGGGGGAGAAACGGGAACCCTAGATGTGGGGATGGATTTAGGGAAGAGACATATATATGTAAATTGTTAATCTAGGCTAGTCAAATTCTGGATGCGGAGATAATTAAAAAAAAAAAAGAATAATAAAATGAAGGAGAAAATGGAATTGGATGGAAGGAACATGCGAGTGAGTGAATTGAGTGGCCCGCCACCACAACTACTCTCTGTCGCTAACTTATCTGTATTACACATGACATGATTTCACTATTTCCACACCCTATTCTTTTCTTTTCTTTTCTTTTTTTCATTTCCATTTACCAATTGCTACAATAAAAGCATTTTGATTTGTGATTTTTCTTAAATAAAATATGTTAAAATACCTACCTATTATTGCAAAGTGTAAATTCAATCAAATATTGTGATTATAACATTTAGCATACAAAATTAAATTGTGCTTGCATTTCATCACCATAGTCAACCATCAAAATGTCCAATTCAGCAATATAATTTAGTTGCAGGAATTTCTAAGAAATATAGATGAAAATGCATGCAATTGTTTTACTACAGTGAAAGATACGCCATATAATATTATGAAGAAATTTGAGATTAGGAATAGTAAACATAGAAAGTTATGAATTGTGAATATAATGAATGAGTCAAATAATAATCATTCCAGAAGGCTTCAAAACCAACATTCAAAAACCATTTGAATTCCAAATGAGAAATTTGCTCAAACTCCATGGAGATCGTGCCCTCTCCAATTCTCTTGCATGATCTAATTTCAGATCAATCAATCACAAATTAAATTACAATCCGATACAAATAAAATTCAACAATTTCTTCCACAAAAAAAAAATAATAAAAAAAATAAAAATTCACACTCCCCACTATATAATCGCATGCAATGCAATTAATAAAGAAAAAAAAAAGGAAAAAGATTCATGTGTGTTATTATTATTATTCACACAGGTGGATTGAACGAAGTTCCACCGGTTCGACTACTCTGGGTCTGGGACACGATCAAACCGGTGGAAGCGGCGTCGTTTTCGTCCAGAAAAAGCCCTTCCGGGTTCCTCAATACTCCATGAACGATGGAGATCAACAGCCCCACGCTTATACCAATGGACAGGCTATTCAACGGGCCTGTAATCCACAGGGCCAGAACTGTCAACGCAACCAGGCCCCCGATCACGGCCCAATCGCTAACGTGGTATCCCCAAATCAACAACGGATCTTCTCGGAAAAAGTAGAGGATCAGCCACAGAAAGAACATCAATCCGATCAAAACCAGCGCTATCGGTACGGTGATGAGCGATACGGCGGCGCACACGGTGACGATTATGGCGTAGTTCACGGAGAAGTACGCCGAGTTGCGCTGGAACCTGGTGAAGGCATCGGAAAGGGAAGACGGGAAGTTGAGGGCGGAAATGGTGGCCAGGAACTCCGGCCAGGGGCGGCAGCGAGAGATGGAGGCGGAGAGGTTCTGCGTCGATCGGGATATGACGTCGAGGCCGGAGATCGGGATCGTGGTGTAGGTGGCGGGGACAGAGGCTGGGGTGGAGGACATTTTTGGGAATCGGAGATAGATTTGACTGTCAAACTCCGGCAAATGCTCTAACGTCGCGAGCTCACGGCGTCGCGATCTGTTTGTTGGCTGAGTAGGTTTGGAATATAGAGGGGGCGGATCGTCTGCGTCGAGGTGTACAGAGAGACGTTAGTGGTAGTCACGTTTATTGGGCCGAGATCTAAGCTCGGTGGCCCAACACTAAAAGCGGCCCTTCAATTTAATATTCGTCCACAATTCAATAGATAGCTCCCCTTTTATCTTTTTCATGATTAATTAATATGCAAAATATTCACTAAAAATCCGATTTATTGAATAACAAAATTCTGGATGGCCGCCGTCCATTAAAATTGGGTTGATAGTGATGATATCCACAGGAGTGTTATTTCATACGAATGATTAAACTAAAATATATAAATAAAACGATAATTGATTAGAAAAATGAGAATACAATAGAATTAGCATCAAACGGAAGAAATATACTGGCATCGACTATTTAGATTAGAATTTAGAGTTAATTTAGTGATTTTATTTTTTTATATGTACTAGTATTGCACTCACATAATGCGTAAAAACTTTAATTTTTTATATTTAAGGGAAGGTCTTGGGTTAGGCAGGCCTAAACGATTTAGGCGGGTTTTATCCATTAACCCAAACCCAAACCCATATAATATACCCTAATTGAGATTAATAAACCCTAATTGGGATGGGTCAACCCATTTGGATAGGATAAAACCCGCCTAAACCGTTTAGGCCTGCCTAACGCAAGTTTTTGCCTATATTTAAATATTAAACTTGCTATTTTATTTATAGAAAATTGTATAAATTTTTTAAATTCGTAAGCTACAAATAATTTGATAACACATAATTTATATATATAGTGTACATATATATATACATATTATATTGACTTATATTTATTTTAATAATTAATAAATTTTATTTTATATGCCTAAATATTAGTTTTTTTTGTAAATAATATTATACATTATTTTATTTTTATTTTTTAAAAAATTGGATTATACTATTTAAATGAGAGTGGGTGTTTCAATGTGAGTAAAAAGTATGACTAATTAATCATAGACCAAGCGCTTAACCACTTGTATTCCTAGACCTAGATTTATATATATTTTTTTCATATGATGTGTTTTACTTCATAATTTATAAATTATAATGCTAAACAATGTCTTATTTTTTGTTGTGGAAAAATTTCAACATGCTACTATTAGAAAAATTAAGTTTTCAAGCAATTGCTTCTCTTTCTCTCAGCCTATTGTAAAACTCACGCGTATTTCAAACTTTTCGAATTTTGAATGCAACCAAAAGAAAAAATATATTCCTATGTAAGGTATATCACTATATTTTTGAAAGAATATTTTTAAAAATGGTTACTTTAATTGATTATTTTTAAGGCAAAGAAGGGACCAAAAACCTATATTGGAATCAATAACTAAATTTTTTGCACTTGTTTACTATAAAATAAGTCATATTATGTTATTTCAATAATTGTATCGCACACCAAGAAAATTAAATTTATTTTACAACCTCTTTGAATCAGATTTTCTTTAGTTTCAATTATCTCTCTCTCATTGAAATAATATATAATATTCGATTTCACTTTTATTGTTTCACTAAAGTTATATAATATTTTAGCAGTAGTAGTATTACGCAATATTCTTATTTTTTAAATCTTTCATTGTACTATAAAATATTAGATGCCAATACATTTTTATTATAATGTATTAAAATAAGAAATTTTATGTTTTCTTTTTACATATTTTCAGATTTGATTAAATATACTCTAAGTACATATACGAATGTATAATAAAATAATATAAAATTAATTGATGTACGATTATTTATATAATGGAGCCCCGAGAACTGAGAATAGAGATATGCATAGAATGGTGTTTAAAACGAAAGTACACTGTAACAATATGCTTGAAGAAAAACACTTAAAAGCTAGTTTAAAGAAAGTTGGGGTATATTCGTTGATTTTTTGCTATCTGATCGGCCAGGCCTTCTTCATATGGGGGGAGGTTTTTATAGAGGCAGGGCTTTCCTAGGGTTTCCGAGGTCTTCGCTCAACGGTTAGGGGCCGTCTCCTAGATAATCGGGGTGGCCCACCAGTCGGGTAGCTTGAGTTTTCCGAAAACATCGCTTGTTAGCCGTTGGCGAGCTCTTTCTTCTTTGAGGTCGGTCGCAGTTTAGTTTGGTGGGTCGATAATGGTACTTCGGACTCCCTTTCTCGTATTCGGACTGCTTTTTGGGTTGGTCGAACTGTCCCTGGCCTCAGCGAGCTTCTTCTCCCCCTTGTTGGGTTGCGGATCGACCTGAGCTTTGGTAATTGCGAGCTAGTATGGCCCGGTCGTCCTGGGCCGGATTCATCATCAGCCCTTTACCGAAATTCGTAAATGGGCCGGATCCGATCTGGGCCCAACAATAAATAAAATAAGTAAAATAACTTTTTATTTTCATAAGTTTTTATACACATGTCATGAACAATAAAATTGTTATTCTTTTAATATTATTTTAAATGTGATTTTGTACTCTATTTTATGGATAATATTTTAAAAACATTGATCATAAAGTATTCATTCATTTGAATAAAGTATAATAATTATAACTTTATAATAAATAAACTTAATAGCTCAATTTATGAATTATCAGTACAGTTACAATTTTACTATTTTACCCTCCATTATTATTTTAATATATATATATATATATATATATATATACTTGGCGATTAATTTTCTTCTCATCCAAGACATTTTTCCATGTTAGTACATTGTGTCAGTTTTTCACTAGTGGTTGTGTTGAGAAAGTCAAGGAGCAAAATTGGTACGCTCCAAAGAAAAAAGTAACGACATAAATTCTCAATATTACTCTTTAACCCCTTTTCATTATATATTCTAGTCACACAATTCCCAACTCAAAAAATATATTCTAATTTTCTAAAAACAGAAAAAATATTGGATATTAAAATTAATTACGAAAATAATACACCCTTGAAATGTTTATAAAAATAGTGATAAGTTAAGGAATAGAAAAGGTGTTAGAAATAATAAAGTTAGAGGGCAATATGTAGAAAAGGTGGAAAGATTAGGGGGTATTTGAATAATAGGGTGAAATAGAGGGGGCATGGGTTGAAAAAGGATGTAATAATGAAAGCGACGGAAAGGAAATAATAAGAGTATAGTATAATATAAGGTGATCAGAAGGGGGTCCCACTTCCTTAATTATTATTATTATACTACGGAATAGCTGTCCACCTTTTACCAGCCATACACATTCCATCAACTCTCACACACACACACGTATATATATATATATATGTTTTATTATCTACTGCAAATACAAAATATCATTATTTGATTATAGTTATAAATTATAAGTAACCTCTGCCAAATAATACGATATGATGGTTGGATAAGTAATTTGAGATAGGTGAAATTAAAATTAGTGCAACAATTTAGGGTAGTGGCGTGGGATCCAAAACAAAAGATCTATTAGGTCAAACATTCACGGGGTGTAATGATATTTCTCTTATCTCTCAGGATTCAATGAATCTCGCACGTGGAAACCAACAAACTTGTGCCGACTTTCTCCTTTTTCTATAATTGAGAATTGGGAAATAGCACTCAATATCGTGATAAATCACATGAAATTGTATGTTTTTTTTTAAATAATAATAATAAATCACAATTTTAAGTTTATTTAGCTGAATAAGTAATGAATAGCTGATAAATTAAAGGCGGCCACTGATCGTCACATGCAAATTATATAATTATTATTATTACAATCTGTGACAAGGACTTATTCCAGCTGCGTACGTACATCACTTGATTTACACACTTATTTATTCTTTTCCTTTTTATAAATTAAATCGAATCTAAGCTGTGTTGTGTGGTAAGCAACGGACATTTGGAATTTGGATCGTACTATTCTTGTTCCCATCCCTCTCTTTCTCTCTCCATAAGTTTGCACGTTGTTCCAACAACGGCTATATTTCATGCACGGCAAATCTTTGTGTCATCGATCTCATCTGCCACCCTAAACGCTTTAAACATCCAACATTTCAGCTGAACAAAAGGAAAACAATGCAAAAGAAGACACAAAGAATTCAGAAAAAAAAAAAAAAAAAAAGGAGAAACAAAGACTGACGATACATACACACACACATTTATATATTCACTGGGGTTTTCTGCTACGTTAAATATTTATCTCTCTCTCTCATCTCCAAAAATAAAACCATTTCTTTTCCAAAGGGCCACTATTTATATCAATCCTTCCCAGTGTTATAAAAGTCGAGCATGAAATAACGGATAGCGCATCCATAAACAAATACGTGTGTGCAAAAAAGAAAAACCTCGTACACCATGACACAACAATAATTGATTAATCTTAACTATAATCCAGATTCCTACACACTTGTTTTGCATCAGAGAATTAGAATGAGAAGACAAAAAAAAAGGAGAGTTCTCTCGGTTTAACTCATTATTCAAAGGGATTATATTCCTTTTACAACAGCCCCGAAGAAGCTTCTGAGTTATCCAAGAGAAGCCCTAAAAACTGCTTTGAACCTTACTAGACTTTTTCAGTGCTTGTATACAGTATAAAGACAGCAATTAAGAAAACGAAAACCAGATCAAAAACTCATATGTCAATGTTTGCTGCTCATGATCCTTCATCAGACTGTTATGTTGTGTCATTTCCGTCATGAAAATTTTGGAGAAAAATACATGGACCTCCAGTGGACTGATGAAGCAATCGAAGAATTTGAATGCAATGGACTTGAGCCTTCTGGGATGCAATTCCATTTGCCTAAATTTGCGGCCATTCCCTTGGATGGTGGAGCTACGGTGTGTCTATTGGTGACAACTGGAGATCCAGTAAACTGAGGATTGACCCGCGCCTGGTAACTATAGAAAGGGTTCGCGTGCTGCCTCGAGCCAGATGGCAACATTGATGCTGAAGTCACAGCTGATTCCCTAGCCTCCATGTTTGTCGAGCAATGTGCTGCTTTAACAGCTATACCTGCTTCACTTTCTGGTGAGTCATCAATGATGATTATACCAGTAGAAGAATCTCTAGTTTTAAGATGATGGACAGCTGGAGCTCCCACTTTCTCAATATCATATGCTGTTTGAGCATCTGATCTGATCTTCGACCCAAGTTGATCAGTGATCAAACTGAACCTGCCTACATGTTCACGACATTCCGAAGCAGAAGTAGCATCATTGCCAAAGTTCATACCCGAAAACATGGCTGTTGATGGATGAGAAGGCAGTTGTGATGATGCCTTATAAACATCAGATGAATTGAAATCAAACTGCTGGCATGCTGGCAAGTGATGTTGCATGTTGTCAAATATGTAAGGATCTCGAGATAACATATGGTGAAAGGAGTTGGGCTCATTCGGGTTATTTCGGGTAGAGAGACCATTTTCAACACATAAACTCACTGTTGGATGCTCCATCATCATACTAGACTGGATAGGCCGAGTTTGAGGTGACAGATTATCATCATCCTTGTTCACCACCATTAAGTTCTTTCCCATTAGTCTCAGAACAGGATTTGAAGTAGAGGGACTCGGAAATTCACAATCACCGGAAGCTCGGAACACTGCCTCAGAATTATGAGGAACTGGGAAATGAGTGTAACCATTAGGTGCATTCGGCAGATTTTTCCTGGTCACAAGCATTGGCTCCTCTTCAGCTACTCGTAAGTCATAACAGATGATATCATTATCTGCATCACCATTCACTCGGCTCTCCGGGGCAAGAACTGAGAGAGAAGTCATAGTCCGTCTCCTTGAAATCTGCGATTCTTGGTAATTCGAAGAACCACCATGTAAGGAGGATACATCCTTCCTAGAGCAACAACACGGCTGAATATTCTGAACTTCCTTTGGTAACATCAAGTTGCCATTTGACTTGAGAAGATTAAGTTCTCTTTCTCCGCTAGCAATCTGCTCAAAGGGAGAAGAACCTTCAACTGGATAATTCATCCTCGCTTTTGCAATATCAAGTTTACTTTCACGTTGAAAATGAGAGTGAGCAGACAAATTAGCAGTGGAAAATGAACTAGATCTTCCAGCAATAGAATTTGACACTGCAGAAACCGGAGAATCTGATGAATCCATATCAACCACTTCGTGCCCATCATCAGATGATTGTATCCTGCAGGTGGTTAATGATGAATGTCCCAGCAGTTCTTCTGAACCCATACGGCCAGGACTTGGCAAAAATGAGCCTGGTGGTCCTGGTATGGAAATAGGATCAACATCAACGAAGTAATTTCCTTGTGCTTCATTACTATTCATTTCGTGGCAGTCAGGAGGAACCAAATTTTTGCCAACATTGTCAGCACAAAACATCTCTTGGTCAGCATGGAACACTAGCTCAGTTGGGCAATGCCCACCATATGCTTTGCTATAATATTGTGTAACACATTCAACATTGGAACCGGCAACTCCAGGGAATTCACAATCGAAAGATTTGCCAAAAGAAGCAAAACCTTCCCCATCAGTTGAAGCTGGTTCACTAACAAAATCATCTGGAATTTCAGCCTCCTCTTCTAAGATGCTGGAATCACCTGGAACACTCCCACAGGTAAAAGAATCAATTTTGTTGCCAGCATTATAACTATCAGACTCAGTTGATGTCTCTGAGCCGTTAGAAGTCATGTCTACTTCGCCAGTGTTCACAAATCCCTTTATCTTCTTACGAATTCTCAAAACCCTAGAACTATTGGCCAAAAGCTCACCAGAGTCCTCCATTAGAGCAGCATCTTCTCCTGGCTCACTTTCCAGATTATCTTCGGCATGAAATGTTGATTGTGAGACAGCTGCCTCTTCATCTGATTGCGATCTGCAACGCGACCCAGGGTTCTTGAAATTTAAAAGCTCTCTCCTAAAATTCTTCTTCACTTCGGCACCAGATGCATGTCTAACAGACAACAGCTTTGACCTCAAAGATGAAAACTTCCGACCTCCAGATGACATTACATGGCCCAATGACGATTTTGTAGGATGTCTAGCACTTTTGCAGTCGGATGAAGTACGATGATGGGAGATTCTTGAGCCAATAAAAAAGCTATCATTTTTCGTGGCTGGGCCGCTGCCCATCCCCATTTTCCTGTTAGCACGAGAAGAAGCATCATTTTCTGTACGATTTGGAGGATCCATGAGGTGCTTGTCAACTGTGGCATTGTCTTTTCTTGACTCCTTTACATTAAATTTGGAGGACATCAAATGGTTTTTCTTATCACTCATGTGTCTTGATCTCAACAAGGAAAACCCAGGTTCCTTTCCCTTACAAGACAGCTGTGTCCATCCATCATGAGATCTGGATAAGTTGTCCTTTCTTTTGAGTCCTTCAGGAGGCAACACTAAATTTTCATCCGATGAAGTTGGGGATATCAGGCCACTATTTCCTCTATCACTGAGTGATGATACACTTTTTATTCTCAATTTCTTGAAGACTTTGTCTGTAAGCTGGTTTTCAAGCTCAAGATTGATCTTCTTTTTCGGATGAGTACGCTTGGAGCCTGCCCACTGTTTAATCATTCCAAAATCATCAGACTTCGTATGATCAGAGATTATGGGTAACCTTGTAGGATCATCCTCTTCGAGACCTTCAGGAGGGTAAGACTTCTGTTGGCCATCATCATACTGCGAACAATAAGGTGACAAAAATAATAAGCATTTGATACATGCAAACTGTTCTACAATTTCATAAAAGTTTTAACAGCTGCAACTGCACAGAAGAATAATTCATTGACAATGAAAACAAAATGTTCATAATAGTATTGAATTCCAAAGCGAAAGATCTCCATAATGCTTTAGTATAGAAGTTAAGAAATATATTGTTGAAACATGAATTATAGTCAGCTTTTCTAAAAAAGAAAAACCTTCTACTGATCCTCCTCCAGTAGAATTTAAGAATAAAATCAAATCAATGTCCGTTCAACTTCGAACCTCCTAACTCCTAAGTACTGCAGTCTAAGGCGGGGTGAGAAAGGAAACATGACATACCTCAACCCTGGGGTAGCAACTTTTCGGACCATGCCTAGGAAAGTCAGGAAGTGGATCTGGAATGGGAGAGCAGCTTCCTTGTCCATCAAGAGAATTTTTCTGAAGCTCAAGTTTCTGGACAGAATGCATCTTTTTCTTTTCCTTCTTCTTCCTAGATAGTAATTTTACCACTTTATCTCTCTTCACAAACTTACAAGGTCCAGCATCATTACTGTTCGAATTTGAATGCAAATGACTGAGCTTTGACAAAATCCGAAGCTTTGTGCCACTGGAATCAATATACACAGCGCCTTCTTGGTCAGTGTCCTCGACATTGACTGAAGAACATATATTCTTATCCTCCTCAGCACCAGCCTCCAAATCCTGAGAGTGAAGACCCATATTTGAAGCCCAGTTTGTTCCATTTCTTTTATCAAGATCCTCCAATGTAGAGTGTAGGGCTGTTTCGTAAATGTCCGCCATCAATCTTGTCTTCCTTGGTTTTATTTTATGCTTAATGACTTTGGAATTTGTAGTCCATTTGACCGACTCGCCAGAAAGACATTGATCTATATGGGCATTCAATGTAGTGTTAGAAGATGATGAAAATGTCTTGCACACCGGGCACACTTTTGAAGTCATTGTCTCTGAAACCACAGGAGTGTTTGCAGCCGAATCTTCGGCTGATTTGGGTTCAGCAAAATTGTTTAACTTCAATATCAATCTGCACTTCTTAGCTGGGCTTTGAGTATTGCTTTCAGCCTTCTTGAACTCCCTAACAGCAAATTCAGGCTTTACACTCGGTGATGCTGGCAAATGTTGAGCTTCCTGTTCCAAGCAACTCTTTCCGATTGGGGCAACAGAATTTATATCACAACATGATTGAGTCGATGGAAATTCTTTATCTTCTTCGCAGTCGATATTCTCAACATTCAGAGCTGGCCTATCACCAACACTAAACTCGGGATATTTCGCATCAGAATACCGTGAACTATCAACTACACGTTCCTCTACAGATGGGTTTCTCACAGAATCCAGAGACTGGAAAGGAGGCAATACATCCTTCGCTCCATGCTTCAAACAAACCTGCAAATTCTTCTGAGAGAATGGCCAATTGTTCTTGATATCTTTGCCCCGTGTACTGAAAACATAATCCCTGCAGCAAAATATACAACCCGTCACTGAAAATTAAACAAACTTTGGATTAAGGAAAAATCATCAAAAACACCACAAGGAAGAAAAAGAGCTTTGGACAGAGGATTGATTCAGCAGCCCATAAGGGTGATCAGTGTGAACACGAAACTGTACAAGGATTGCTGAGTTAAATAGATTTCAGAAAACAAAAGCAGGCTATGAGGCATCGGAGCATAAAATGACCCCAAAAAAAAGGACGTTGCCCAAGTATAGGCGGTCAAAATTGACTAACGGCAGTCATCTTAAACAAGGGAAGAAAAAGGCTTTACTTAGAGAGAGATGGCCCTCAAAGCCAAAACCTGTCCATAAACAACATAATTAAAGCCAAAATTAGCAAAGAGATAGAGAGAGTAAAACTCGAGAAGAAGGAGAAATATGAGAAACCCATAAATGAATCAATCGCAAACAGATCATGGATACTGGATGAGTCTGACCAATCAAAAGAAGCCCCAAGAAAGAGCATAATTATGATCAACACTCCTGTGGTGTAGAGAGAGAAAGATGAGAGAGAAGTTTACGAGAGTTAAAAAAGAGAGAAGGAAGTTTTTACCTTATGGAGAACTTGGGAAGTGGGTTGTTGTAATCAAGGCCTGACTTCAACAGATCTACCTCAAGCTGTTGCTTATTACTACCAGAAGCCCTCTCATCACTGCCACCATCACTACTTTTCAGTTGCGAGATTTCACAGCGATCTGGAGGAGGGTTTTCAGTGGATAACATCTGATGCTAACCTTGGCGTCCTTCTTGTGCTGTTTAGCCAAACAGTCCACAAGAGCTTCCTCTCTCTCTCTCCTCTCTCAAATCCCAAAAACGCCGTGCGTAACAACAGTAGGCCGCGCCTCCGGTACCCCACCACCACCGCAAAATCAAACAAACCCACCTGTAAAGATCTCACCTTTTCCAATTAATCTATCATCCCTGCAAAGAATATATACATAAAGATGGCGTCGGCACAAGACCCACAAGTTTTCAGTAGGAAAATAGAGGAAAAAATATTTTCAGACATGAATAGTAATAGATTCTAGACCTCTCCCACAACGTTATTTTATGTGGTTGGAATGAGTGAATCTGAAACATATATATGGCCCAGTTAATGTTGAAGCTATCTTGGAGAACTTAAAGGAAAGAGGGCCGATTCTCGGGAGGGCGAAAAGATTAAGTATTGATAAGACCCTAATCAGTCGTCATTTTATGTGGGTAAACCAAGACAAAGTACTTATATTTCGTGAAGCTTTTCAAGATGGAAGACAGCGAAGCGCATACGCACTCCCAAAAACAATTTCAAGAAAGTGAAATTGGTGTTATAAACTTGACAATCGCAAAATATTTCAGGTATGAGACAAGAAAATTTTGGGGCTTTACACACAGTCGTGTGGGAAATTTTGCAAAATCGAAGTCACCGCTGGGAAATTTTTCAAAAGAAACCCAAGTAAAGCCGATTCAAAATCCCAATTTCTGGTTTGCTTGGGTGAACAGTAGAAATTACGAATAGAAGAAAGAAGCAGCCATTCAAATTCAAAGAAAGACCAGATTTGCTTTCATAAAAGAGAGAAGACTTGAGCGGAAGTCCGTCAAAAATCAAATTGCCGTGAACAATGGATCATAAAATCAAAGAAACTGCAAGTACAGTTCATCGCGAAAATCCACAAAAAAAGAACGGGGGGTGGGGGGAGTTCAAGAAAGAAGAAGGAGAAAGCTGTAGAGATGAGAGATAAAATATGAAAACCGCACAACAAAAAATATCAAATGAAATCCCAAGCAGCCCAAGAAAATCTGGTTCATGAAATGAAACTATGAAAGGGAGAAACCCTCCAACAACAACAAAAAAGAAAGAAAAAGAAAATCAGCTGGAAATCTAAAACCTTATCTAATTACAAACCTTTTTTAATTTTGAAACTCTTTCAAGAGGGACCTGAAAATGAGGTTATCGGATGTATTATAGAGGGCTAAACACTGAATGAGATAGCAAAGGAAAAAAAGAAAAAGGAGATGGAGAGAGAGAGAGAGAGAGAGAGGGGTGTATGTGTGTATGTATCAATGTATGTATATGTGTGTACGAGCATGAGAGAGTGAGAAGAGAAAACCAGAACCACCCACTCACACATCAAAAGGGGCATCAGGTTCTCCTTCCCACCAGAAGCAGGTTTATACCATTAAACACCCCACGATTCACCTCACCCTCTGTGAATATGCGTGAGACATGAAAAAGAAAAGAAAATGATATTATAGGAAAAAGAGAAATATTGAAGAAAGAAACCACCAAAATTCCAGAGAGGGAGAGGAAAGGGAGGAGAGAGAAAGGCGCAGTCATAGTCTAAACAAAGCTGTCCTTTCCTATACCTACCCTACAGCAGGGGTTTTTCTTCCATTTGCTCGAATTATTTAATACCATACCGATTTGAACTGTATTCTTTTATCTTTATTTTTTCTTTTTTTAATTAAGGAGAATTAAATTTCTTGCATGATGCATGAATTTGTGTGTTGTTCGGTTTTAGCCTCGCCCTGTTTCCCAAATTTACGATTTTACAGCAGACCATAACGCTACGCTCCAGCCATAACTACGCGACAATAAACTTCCTACTTTATTTATTTATTTATTTTTTTCATTTTCTTGGTTTTAATTTTTTAATTAATAATGATGATGAAAGCAGCTTCCATGTTTCAAAACTCCATACAATGTCGTTTCTATATTATTTTTAATACTTCATTATTGAAAATATATATATAAATTATTATTTTAAATATTATATGATATTATGCATAATGCTAATATGATGAATATATTTTATATATTGTTATGACGAACAAAACTTATAACTACATTCACTTGTGGTTTAATATTATATTACACATAAATATTATCCTTTGTTTTGTTTTCCTTCATAATGATTTTGAGACCAAAATATTTTCATTCTTTCACTAAATATTATTTTATTTGGTGTTTCTACGAAAGTGTTTTTCAATGCACAATAAGATCTTGTAAGTTATGCTCTGATTTCTATGGAGTTTGAGATTAATTAAATTAAAAATTTATCACGCAGTTCACACTAAATTGTCAATATTAAAATTATATAGGAGATCAAATTCTGCAAATGAGTGCTATTAGGATTATAGTTTTCTACTCTAAATAAGATTTGGAAGTGCCAATTAGGAAAAATAAAAACATTCCTAATAAATATCTAAGTTATCAAATTGCATGTGTTTTTTTTTTTTTTTGCATACTTTCATAGTATTGTTCGTATTCGACTTTGTTTTGGACATTTTTTTCAAAAGACATCAAAGTAATGAGAATTATGTGAAGTTTACATATATGGGATTACATTCTTTTTTCCTCAAATGTGGGGTTCTCACAAGCTCACCAAAATCCATTACAATTTCAGCCCCCCAAGCTCGCCCAAACCTGAGCGATCAAAGGTTTTAATTCCCCAGCAAATTGGGCGATTGTAAAATCGTTTCCTACAGACATCGTCACTTGTTGGAGTCGTAATTTTAATATTAATATAATATTATTTGTTTTGGGTTCATGTAATTTTGTGTATGATAAAAAATTGATGATAAATTTAAGTGCAGGAAGGGACACACCCTCCCCATTTAAATTATATACTCTAATTTTAAAAATTGAAGGAAATGTAAGTTGTTAAACTTGAGTTTTAACTGCAAGTTCACTACACAAAGATTGAATGTTTAAGTTAAATTGTACAAAATCTACCAACTGCATATAACTATAAATAATTAATCTACCAATTTAAAATGTTCAGAGCTTCAAATCCCAAAACTTAACTAATAAATACTCCATCCGTCCCACTTTAATAGTCTCATTTCCCATTTTCGTGCGTCCCACTTTAATAGTCCCGTTTCTAAAAAAGGTAATTTTTTCACACTTAACAATAAAATATTAATTTCACTCAACTCATTCTACACTCACATACCTTGGTTATTGTGCCAAAAGCAAATGAGACTATTAATCTGGGACGGAGGGAGTATATAAATAATTAATCTTAAAATTGAAGCAGTGCATGCAATAAACCGTAAATTATATCAATGATCTATCTAATCCTATTAATGAAGTCAATTTTGAATGTTTACACAGTTGTATTTTATTTTTAAGGAAAATATATGCAATAAATGTAACCACATATGTCATATGCGTCGTCAATATTAGGATTAACGAACTCTTGTAATAACTTAAATTAATATTAAAACGCCAAGTAATTATTAATTGAATTCATAATATTATTATCATTATCGATTGTGAATTCGGAGTCGAAAGCGAATTTATCAAAAGTAAAATTTATTAAAATAATATCCACTAAATAGATATTGTTATAACATAATAGTTGAAGCATATATGTATAAGAAAAGTTCAAAAAGGTGAGAATAGTTTTTTTTTTTTTTTTTTTTTTGGGTTAGGAAAAAAGGTGTGAATAGTTGGTCAAGCATGTTGTTATATTATATTGAAAGCACTCAATGCAAGTTGAGAAATATTAATTTATTTATTTTCCCATTTCAAAAACGAAATTCAGATCTTGAGTTTGATTGGGTAACTCTCTTTCTTGTATTCTCCAAGTTCCTTTTTTTTCCCCTAACAAAAGTGAAAGTGAATTGTGGACGTATATAGCATGTATTTAATGAAGTAAATATTCCGTGCAAGTCTCTACATTCGTCCAATAATTTTTTGGGTTATTTTATTTTAATGTAGAGATCAAAATTCTATATTTGTATAATATTATCCGTTTTAAATAGTAAGTCTCATTATTTAGATTCTAAATATCTCAATTTCAAAATAGTTATAATAATGGAGTTAGGTGTACTCGTATACATATATAAAAAATGTTATGAGTCTATCTCAAATATGGGACATAAATTTGTCAAACCCGAATTCGGCATGCTTTTAATTTTAATTTAACGTGAGTTGTAGGATCTTTCTGATATTACATGAATTTGATTTTCATTTCATTACAGAAAAGCACATGAAATCTGTATGGAGTTTTCCCACCCTCTTACTAAGATGTGTATATTTTTATACAAAATCTTGAAGAAAATTTTAAATCCAAAACTTATTGAAAGTTTACGTATTTAATCCAAAAACTAAAGGGCTTTGGAATTCTGATTGCTGATCTCAAACGAAAATGGTTAAGATAATATATAAAATAATGTAAATATGTTGTGTATCACACAATGAAAAGAAAATAGGAAAAGGTGGGGAGACATATGGTGTGAGCATCAACATCAACATGCATCCTTATTTGCGGCTGTGGTAATGGATAACTACATTTAATTTTTATTCACAAAACCTCACTCATTATCATTCATTCAATGATTCCCACTGGATTATCAGATGAATTTTTTTCTGATAACTACTAGTATTTTATATCCTTTTGTTATTTACACTCTAATTTCTTTACTTAATAATAAAAAGAAAGATATATAATTAATTAAAAGTAATTGTATAAATTTGAAGCATTAATAGATTTAAATGTATTTTCCTCTTAAAAAGAAAAGGAAATAGATTCTGTTATTGAGACGTGTACGGATGTAAACGTGGCCTAAATGCAGCCTATTGGTTTCCGCCGCGTATCCACCGCCTACACAATCTATTTTTTTAAAAAATTATTATTTATTTATTTACAGTCTCGTCCTTATCGGTAATTTAAGACGATTAGATTAACCAAATTCGTGCAAGGTTTTAATTAGTCGATTAACACACTAAATGGCCGCACTCTTTTTTTTTTTTTTTTTTTTAACAAAAGAATAAAATGCATCTTCTAAATTTTTTCGATATTAACTACTATCCCTAGTACTAAAGCATATCTCTAATCTCTCCCCATTAAATTATGGTATATAATATATATAGAGAGCGAGAATCGTATTGAATGTAAAATAGTTTTTTGTTCAAATTTCTACCAAATATTACACAAGAAGTTCTTATTTGACTATAAATAAATATTAAAAAACTGTTGCACAATTAAAACGCGTCGATGACAACGTAGTAGACAAGCATTTGGTATAATTTAATACATCAACCCAACCAGCATGCAATAAAAGAACTTAACTTGAAAAAAAAAATACAAAGGATAGCACAAACCAATTTACTAGATTATAATATCCTATTATAGTATAATATACACGCCACATATATAATTACATTTTACGTAGCAAATATAAAAGAGACCGAGGCATATGATCGGTTTCGGTTGTGAAATGATTGAACAAGAAGTATATTCCAACCTCAAAAAAGTTAATCACGAGTTCAAGTCGAGTAAAAACACAAAACTATGTGCAAACCGCATTCATGCCGTGAAAGGTGTATAAAATAAGTACACATGTCACATTCAAGTGAATGAATACGTCTGAAAGAGAAGTGTGAGAATCGATCTTAGACGATCCAACAGCAGCACCATTATCACATTTTCAAGAGCCAAAGTATTCACAGAAGTGGATACGAGTTACAGACAATCTATATTGTTGTTAACCACAATGCATCTCCTCTAGATACATTAAAATAGCCATTCTGATTGATGGGGGCAACCGGTTATGAGGAGGAGCATTCTACCTCTACATCATAGAATCAAGTACAATCTACCCAGATTATTCATAAAATACAGGAAACTGAGCTACTTGATCAACACATGGTGCTGTAAAATGACACAACATCGGTTGAGCACACCCACATGTCTATTTTGATATTAACATACTCACCGTGCTCAGAAGGGTTTCCCGTAGTCCTGTGATGGCTGCTCCCAGTCTCCGAGCATGCCTACCAATGTTAATGTGCTCAGAGAGAGAGAGAGATAAGCAGAGAGAAAGTGTGTACCAGAGTACTTCCAAGTAGTAGATAGTTTAATTACTAGATTACTGTGGCAGACAGAAAAAATGCAACCTCAAAATACAACTAAATTAAGAAAGGAGTATCTTAGTTCCCAAAACGAGAAAAGGTACATGAATAAAAAACTTAGAAGAGATGTATTACGAAAAAGGCACTTGACAAACAAAGCTGTAACCTGAGACAAGAAAATTGTAAACTGCCGAAAGGAAAACCTTGAGTTTTTAGACAAACACCAGAACTACTTGCTCTTTTTGAAACTTGAACAATCAAAAAAAGATGAATGTACCTAATAAATTTGCCAAAACAAATATCATAAATCAAGCTTAATTGTGACTGAGAAACCAGGTTTTCAGTGAAAATTACAACATAGAGCAGGTTTATCCACAGCAAAATGACTGTACCTTTATCCTAGTAATTTAGAGAAAACTGAAAATTAAAGTATCCCAACTACAATGTAACAATAAAATTTAAATGGAACTCCTGTAAATATTGCTCCATTGAGATTCCTTTTAGTACTACGGATGCAAAAAATTTAAATATGTTGCACATATGCAGTATATGATTGAAAAAAATTAAAATCATTCAGAAAGAGACTGCAATGGTAGGGAACAAACAAGATGAATCTTAAGAATAAATAATTAGGACATACTAATTGGTATTTCTCCCAGGGACATATATATTGAGTCATCATCAGCAAGAATTCCCTGCAATAATATGTACAAAAGATATATCATTTAAGTTGTATAGTAAAATCAGGTATTGCACATCAGTCAATACGTAATATGAGAGAAAGTATAAATTGAATAATAAGAGTCATCAAATGCAAGATTTTTGAGATAATCAAGTCCAGTAATAAAATGAGTCACAAAGAAGTACTAAAACATTGCTTTTACATCAATAAATTGACACGGGTTAATTACAAAGATGTTAAAAGAGTCATCAGAAGGTGAGCCTATCTATTTGATCAATGAGACAAAACAATCAGTATTCAAGTCTGTTACCTCTGCATTCTGCAAACCAATATGATTGTGCAGAGAATTTAAATCCGTCGGTACCGAAGAACAGTTTGGGCTGTCATTTCCAAGAAGTTCTGATATCATAAGTCCATACCCATCCTGAACGTCATGCATCCCATTAGCATTATTAGAAAATCCATCCAGGTCAGTGAATACCGTATCTCCCCTGAATGACCAAGACATACATTAATAACAATAGCCAGGCCTAAAGTAGGTAAAATGTTGCAAAAGTTAATGAGATTAAGAAAGGAGAAACAAAAGCAGTGAAATAAATTATCATAGAATCATCTATGTTTTCCTTCTTCTTCTTCTTCTTTTTGGTTTAAGTAACTACTCAAGTGGTACGCATAAACTAACCTTCTGTCAGGATTACCAAAGGTCTTGTCGTCATGCACAGAATCTTTTTCCAAATCTATCACCTCAATATCCTTCTCATTGACACTGTGTTTACTAAGTTTATTAGGCATGCTACCATTATTTCCCATGGACAAATGAACATCAATAGGTAAAGCTGTTTTTCCAGTTTGGGTAATAGATGGAAAAACAAGCATGCGATCAGCATCATGATTCTCGTTCACATCACATGCTCCAACAAGATTCAGGTCACAAGTCTTAAATGAACTTGGAAAAAGCTGCTTCTCTTGCATGAACTCACATGAGTCAGCATGATCTTTGGGAAATAGTGAAATATCCAGATTGTTCTGATCAGAAGATGGAGTCGGACGATCAGCCTGAGAAGTTCTTGGCTCCTGTAATATCAGCTTGCTCCCCATTGAGCTAGAAATAGGAGGAGAGCTATTAGATTGAGCATCCTGCATCGGAACCCATCGTTTTAGTCTTTTGAAATCCTCCTTACCATCAGGATTAAATTCTTTTGCCCGTTTTTCCCCTCTCTCCATATCGATTAAATTTGATTTCCCAAATCCTGACAACCCCTCATCTGGTTGTTGCTCTTTATATCCGGATCTCTCAGGAAAAGATTCAGACCTCAAACTTTCCACTGACCTTGTTGAGTATGTAACATTCATCTCTCTATCCAAAGTGGGATCATCAGATGGAAGGCCTTTAAGCTCATGATTTTGATGCGTTGCAGCATTACCCGCTGAATTGTCAACATTCATGCTATGAACTTCAGAACCTTCCAACGGTTCTCTCTTACAAATATTCTCATCTTCATTTCCGGGATTCTGATCACCCTTGGAACCCTTAATTGTCAATGACGAGCGAGCTTTAGTAGGAACATTTAAAAATTTACAATGCCTTACTAAATCAACAAAGTCCTCACTAACCGAAGTATCCTCAATTCCAGAAGACAAAACCTCCTTTTTCTCATCATTCTTTTGTTGCAAATCATTACAACTTTTTTGCTCTTTATCCAATTCAGCCTCACCATCAGCATTTTTTGTGTCGTTCGCATCTGAACTTATAAACTTCTCTTTAGTCAAAGTACTATTATTACCATCAGCATCTTCCACTAAGTTCTGTTTCTCCAATTCACTGACTATTTGAGTTTCACTTTCAATTTCTTGAGCTGTTTCACCAGGAGATGAATTATGCATCTCACTGCCATCTTTACCAGCAGGCTGCTCATCATGATGTTCAATAGAAGCATCATTCTCTGCCTCTGCACCTGGGGAAGTCTTGTTCTTCTCCGTCAATGATTCATTTCTTCCCAATTCTCTACTAACTTCCAACCCAAAATTTTTGAATGACCCAGTTCTTTTCCTTTCTCTAATGGAACTTCTATAGCCCAATGAATTATATTCATTCGGATAATTTCTCCTACCTGGACCTACATCCTGAGGAGCACTTCCCAAACGTGAATGAGCCGATGCACGGCCATCCACAGAACTTTGCATTTTTTCTGCTTCATCATACTTAGAACTCTGAAAATTGCCAACCTGGTTCTTGAGGCCATCGCTCTTCCACTTTCCTGAAAGTGCATTTGGAGGGAGCATTCCTTTAGAAACCAAATACTCAGCAGCCATCCTTCCAGCTTCCATGAATATGTCAGTTTCCTTTTGAGGTGGCAGAGGTGGCTGAAATTGCTTCGAGTGACCTCCACCTCCATAACCTCCACGATTATAGTTCCTATAATCAGAGTTGTACAAACGTTGACCTCTCATTGAACCTTCGGGTGGAATCCGCGATGCAGCAGCCACATTCCCCATCCCCATGGCATTTGACCTGTACCCATTTCCTGGTCCATTTCGATGCTTTGCATGCATGACTACCAGGAGTTCAGATAAATGGTCCGATATTATGTATATACAGCTTGATCAAAAACTGTGAATTCTCCAACCTGTATTTAAAAGGATTGCATTATTTATCAGACCATCATTCAGTTAGACATAGCAACACTACAACCTATAATTACAACAGGCAGTATCAGAAACAGAGGAATTCGTTTCATCCTTGCTTTTTCTCTATTCGGTAATTAAAACACATCAGAGATATAGAGGAACTAAAAAACTAATTATTGAAAAACTAAGACTCTGATCCAGTCGCTCGATAAAACAGACATGTTAATAAGCAGGTCTTCAATTTTTCGGACGTTTCTTACGAAACCCTAAAAAGTAAAGTTTTTCTCCAGCTTTATACGCAGATAAGTTCTTTTAAGAGAATTATCTTTGGAGACAGGCGTTCGTTCATATAGATCGGTGAGAGCAAAGATCATTTCACAGATCTGACTAATTCTGAATTCAATAAATTTGAACTTCAGGTCGGCATCGAGGGTTTACCTTGCGAATTTGAGTGAAGTTCCAGTGCTGAAAATTTAAGGTTTCAGTCTTTCAGATCAGATCCAATTCTCACTCTCATCATCACATCAGTTCAAGATCTGTTCAACTCCATCAACAAGGAACAAAATTCATTATCCAGCAACAGACAGATGTGCACGTGTAAAAAAATGCACAGAAAATCTGGTAAGTTTAAGCCAATTCACGCAGTTTAGTACGGTTCAGGAATCAGTTTCAATTTGATGATAGATGTTCGCAAGTTTTTCGATGCGCTCATTCGATGGATTGAAAATTTGGGTAGGTATGCTTCTGGTTCTGCCTTTTTTAATTTTAGGGAGAAAACAAAATAAAACAGAATTCATTGTTTTCTTTCATTTTTCTCTTGTTCTTTTTCTTTATTCATTTATAAGTTGGTTTGGCTATTCGACTTCTGATACGACGTTTCACACGCGCTTTTGAAAAATTCTTTGTTTATAGGGTCCAATTCTATCTTTGTTTAAAAAAATATATATTTAAATATTTTTTAATATCACCTTTATTTATAGTATTAATTAACCTCTATTTTTAAGGTATTGCATTTTATATTGATTTCCAAAATTATTTAGGAAAATAATTGTAAAAATTGAATATAAAAATTGAAACAATCTAAAATACTCTCTCCGTCCCATGTAATTAGTCCCATTTGGTTTTGGCACGATAACCAATATTAGTGAGTGTAGTGGAATTAATATTTTATTGATGAGTGTAAAAAAGTTTGTCATTTTAAGAAATTGGACAATTAGATAGGACGGATAAAAAAAGGCAAATGGGACTAATTTCGTGGGACGGAGGGAGTAGTAACTTCATTTTCATAATATTGCATTTAATATTCTGATTTTCTGAAATTATTGCGTAATTGTAAATTACTTAAAAAAATATTAAATATAAAAATTGGACCATATAATTAAAAAACTCTAAAATAATAACTTGGACTAAAAAATTGGACAGAGAGAGTATTTCATCATCATTATTCACTACTATTTTGAATGCAGTTAATATATTGAGAATTGAAAGGATAAGACATTTGAGTAAATCCTTATTTTTAGGGAAGGTCTCAAGTTAGGCATCCCTAAACGGTTTAGGCGGGTTTTATCTATACCCGAATGAGTTCATTCATCTTAAATAGGGTTTATTAATCCCGAATATATTAAATGAATTTGAGTTGGGTTAATAGATAAAACCCGCCTAAACCGTTTAAACATATCTAACTTAAGTTTTTACCCTATTTTTAAGGGTTATGAATTAGTTACAAATTAATGTAACTATTTTACCATTAATGCTCGTTCCAAATCATAAATAGACCTAATAAATGTAGGATAATTCTTAATGCATGTTGTTGGGGCTGGCCCCCGAGACCCAAGCCCACTAAGCTCAACGACCCAATTAATCGTCTGCCCAAAGTTACAGGCCCACCTGAAGTGAATGAAGTACACAAAAGCGCCTAAGACATGGGGTCAACGTCGACCCCAACTTGTCCTCTATATCGACCATGAAGAGCTCATCACCGAGGAGACGAGCTCAGCACCGAGGAGACAAGCTCACCACCGAGGAGAAGAAGCAACCCATACGGGATTTTCGGCGACCACGTGCTCTCCAACAACCAGAGCATCATTTCAAGAGTCCCGAATCATCTAAGTCCAGAGGTCGGAACCGACCCTCCGAGCTCCTCGATATCGAGCACGATGAAAGGTCGGTGGCGAGGAATCAGACAAGTCCAGCCAGAAGACTGGCTCACCAAAACCAATAAGATACTGAAATCTATCTAAGTCAAGGCCTCGCTGCGAAGGATAGGAGTGCCTCGCCATCGAGGAGCTAATCGGGTCGATGTTGAGACGATCCAGGAAGAGAAACCCTAGCTCGCTGGCGGCGCCCGAACGTTGGAGCTCTAACCTCTCCCGAAAACCCGCAACCGGTCCGATATTCGCGGCGAGCCGTTGCAGCTCGACGCGTAGGGTTAGCGGCTGCATGCCTACCCCTATCCTGTCTAAAAATAGGGGCAGGAGACTCATTTTTTGTATTCATTTTCTCATAGCGAAATCAAGCTGTAACGCTGCCAAATTCTCGTCTCATTTACACGCCAATAAACTAAATTTATTTCGTTAATCATCGTCCATTCTTGCCATTTATTTGTCGTTATTTTTCTTGCTAATCGTCATTATTTGCGATTTTCTAATAAAGTTCTAAGGGCTCCATTTTCTCGTGAAATCGAACCTCAACATTTGGCGCCCACCGTGGGGCCCTTGGGACAACTTTTTCGTTGTTTCAATGGCAGGTAATAGAGAGAAAGCTGGAAATCAAACAGGGAAGACGACTGGGGCTCCCCCAACGGGCTCCTCTACGTCGAGGGACCTCGTCCCTATCGACGAGCTGGTGCGACGAACCCTGCAAACCAGCGGCACCCAGGCCGTGCCTCCGAAGATGCTAAATACGATCATGGCACGACTGGTTGAGGAGGCTGAGGAGAGCCGGCGTCGTGCGAGAGAGACGGACTCCAGAATCATGGAGTTACACGCCACTAACCACGCCCTGCGGAGGGAGAACGAGCAGCTCCGCAAGGAGAATGCGCTCAAAAAGCAGCCCATCGTCGAAGAGCGTTTACTAGCGAGAAGCCGTCAGATCCTCGCAAAAACTTGGCCCACGACTTAGAGGAGGCGATCGACCTTGACACGCCTGCAACGTCTGATCTCGGGCGTGGTCCTTTGGGAGCAAAGACCTTCCGACCGACTGAGCCCCTCGCCACCGAGGAGCTACGGGGCGAGTACGAGAGGCATCTCCAAGCACGAATGGCTGGACTGGAGAAGCTCATTTGCCGCATCCCGGGGATCATCCCTCCAGAGACGCTGATACCACGTGACAGCTATGCCGACTCGCCCTTCAGACCTGACATCACCAACACAGATGTCCCGGTGGGGTTTGAGCCGCCCTCGTTCTAGTTGTATGAGGGGACGACTGATCCGGAGGACCACATAGCCCTCTATAAGCAGAAGATGCTGACCACCTCAATCCCAGGCAACCTCCGCGAGGCATGCATGTGCAAGAGCTTCGGAGCGAGTCTGACTGGACCAGCCCTCCAGTGGTTCGTCAACCTACCGAGGAGCTCCATCTCGACATTCTCGGAACTCCATATGGCCTTCAGAAAGCAGTACTCCAACTGCCGACGCGTGGCCAAGCACCCCGATGCGCTCAACAGCATACGCATGAAAAAGGGAGAGTCTCTGAGATCCTACGTGGGGCGCTTCAACCAGGAGCTCGCCTCTATACCGAACTGCCCTCCCCTTACTGCGGTCTTCGCTTTTAAGAACGACCTAGACGTGTCCTCGAAGCTCTATCGTGACTTGACTAGCCACCCTTGCTACGACATGGACTCGGTCCTCTCGCAGGCTTGGGCTGAGATTAATTGGGAAGAGGACGAGCCGAGCTGCATCGCGCGTCTGAACAAGCAGAAGGCTTATGAGCTCGTCAGACAGCACTGAGAGGGTCGAACTAGAGGAAGCTCCTCTAGCTCGAGGTACGAGAGGACGCTGTTGTCAGAACCTCCCAGCGACGGCTTCAAGTAGAAAGGTTCTATAATAAGAAGCTGAAGCTTAGGAGCTTCCAAGAAGGAGATCTAGTCCTAAGAAGGGTGTTCCAAAACACAAAAGAATCCGGAGCGGGAAAGCTAGCTCCTAACTGGGAAGGCCCATACAAGGTGTCTAGAGTAATAGGGCACGAGGCTTACCAGCTTGAAACATAGGAAGGGAGAAGGATGCAGAACAGTTGGAACATCAAACACTTGAAGAAATACTATCATTAGTATACAGATACACCCAAGTAAGAGGCTCGATGTCGACGAGCTAAGCTGCTCGGCACCGACCCCCTAAGCTCCTCTAAGTCGAGCCGACTGCTCCGACAGAGAAGCTCCAATTCGATAAATAAGAAACAAAGCACGAAACAAGCGTACAACGAATTCCAACATACAAACAGTGAAATGTGGAAAATATGCTGAGTGGATATCATACAACCAAAATCCAAAGTGTATCAGGAACAATAACGAAGTATGAAGTTGTGCGGGTTTATATTCAGAAAAATCGTCCGCGTCCCAACTTCGCCCCCGGAGTTGGCCGAGATTACGATCGTGCCACTCTAGGGGCGGCAAAATTTAAAGTTCCAGAGAGAGCGCCTCGACATCGGGATGCTCAACGGGTCGCTATAGACCCGTAAATTGCCTCATGCATGATCCGCTTAAGAAAACATCAAGCAGCAACACCCCACAGCAGGGAGAACTATAATGCGATCGACACCCTCTACGGGAACGTGAGACCTCCCCACGGGAACTCACCAGGTGTCCCACGATCCGCTATAACTCACCCCGCTAGCGCTCTACAGAGCCCAAACAGAGTGCACGCATGGGAGCACCGCTCCGTGCAAGAGTACGTTCTCCGGAATGATTCTAACCTGCGTGACCCCCGGACTCACGCTTTAGCCCGCGGTGCAATACCCCGATATTTCCCGCACGGTCATACGCTTGCGCTTCCCCGGAACCTTCGTATTGACCAGGAGTAGTATCCCGGCTACTCCCTGGCGGAGTTACTCTCTCAGGAAGTACCTCCCGGGCCCGAGGGTAGTCTCTTGGACACCTCAAATTTCCACACTCTGTATCGAGTCCTAACTCGAAGTTTTGATTCTACGGCATGTCCCGAACAGACCCTGCAATCAAAAGGGGCTATTGTTGGGGCTGGGCCCCCGAGACCCAAGCCCACTAAGCTCAACGACCCAATTAATCGTCAGCTCAAAGTTACAGGCCCACCTGAAGTGAAGGAAGTACACAAAAGCGCCTAAGACATGGGGTCAACGTCGACCCCAACTTGTCCTCTATATCGACCATGACGAGCTCATCACCGAGGAGACGAGCTCAGCACCGAGGAGACAAGCTCACAACTGAGGAGACAAGCTCACCACCGAGGAGAGGAAGCAACCCCTGCGGGATTTTCGGCGACCACGTGCTCCCCAACGACCAGAGCATCATTTCAAGAGTCCCGAATCATCTAAGTCCAGAGGTCGGAACCGACCCTCCGAGCTCCTCGATATCGAGCACGATGAAAGGTCGGTGGCGAGGAATCAGACAAGTCCAGCCCATAAGACTGGCTCACCAAAACCAATAAGATACTGAAATCTATCTAAGTCAAGGCCTCGCTGCGAAGGATAGGAGCGCCTCGCCATCGAGGAGCTAATCGGGTCGATGTTGAGACGATCCAGAAAGAGAAACCCTAGCTCGCTGGCGGCGCCCGAACGTTGGAGCTCTAACCTCCCCCGAAAACCCGCAACCGGTCCGATATTCGCGGCGAGCCGTTGCAGCTCGACGCGTAGAGTTAGCTGCTACCTGCCTACCCCTATCCTGTCTATAAATAGGGCAGAAGGCTCATTTTTTGTATTCATTTTCTCATAGCGAAATCAAGCTGTAACGCTGCCAAATTCTCGTCTCATTTACGCGCCAATAAACTAAATTTATTTCGTTAATCATCGTCCATTCTTGCCATTTATTTGTCATTATTTTTCTTGCTAATCGTCATTATTTGCGATTTTCTAATAAAGTTCTAAGGGCTCCATTTTCTCGTGAAATCGAACATCAACACATGTCATATTTTTTTCCCCAAAACCTCTTTTAGAAAATTCAAAATATAAGTATTACAATTTCATCCTTCTACATTTCAGTTAAAATATTAATTAAATAAATTTAATCAACAAATATTTATTAAATAAATTTAATCGGCAAACAAAATTCACTTGTCAGCCCCCATTACCTGGTAATATCTCACCACTACCAAAGCCCCCTCTCTCTTTTCGTTTTTTTTAGTGGCATCCCTTTCATCCTTCCTCGCCATTCATTCGCGCGAGAGAGGATGAGCAACACCAACCACCCCTTAATAGCAGTGGTACGAATAGCCCTTCTCCCTTTCTTGTTCGACTTACATGTTGGGGTACAATAATACCCCACGCACGTGTGCACAACAGCAAAATTCACTCAATTATTCTTTAATTTTACAATTCTCTTCCCCTGCCTCACGATTCTGCATCAATGAGTGGTCTCACAAATAATTGAAGGAGAAGCTTGAGACTACGAAGCCTCTAAAAAAGAATAAACGTGCATTTTTTTTAAATTTTATTTTGGTGGGGGCTTATTTTAGGATTTATACATTTGAATCAGTTTTTTCAATTAAGATTTTTAAATAAATTAAAATAGTAAAATCGGCATACATATTTTTTAAAAGAAGCTGCAAGGAAAGAAAGGAAAAATGTATTTATAATCACCTTAAATGTTGTAGTAACTGCTGAAAATAATTGTTATCACTTGGCTTCTGAAAATTAACTAGCCTTTCTTTTACTATATAAATAGATTAGAACATCTACAAAGATTCACAACACTCCTCCCCTTGCATGGAAAAAGTGAAGCAAGAAATTTGATCAACAAAATAGAAAGTAAACATGGCCATGTATGAAAAGGCAGTGGTACCTTTTGGGAATGTCTCCGAATTCCTGCAGCCCCACACTACTTGATATATACTTGAAAAAAAAAAAAGTGCTCTACAATTCCACTGATTCTAATACCAGAATGAAATAAAGAATGATTTATAATTTGCAATCCCAGTTCAAAAATCACTGGCAATCAGTTATATATATTCCACATGTCTACTTTCTTTAGCACTGGAAACAAAACCAAAAAAAACCTACATCTGTGGTCCAAGAGGCAGTCGGCTCACGAGCTGCTGATAAACTGAGGATCCATTGGAGGAGTTCAAACCACCATCGGTCACGGGCTCCATCTTGGGTTCGTTTTTAGGCAGCATGTTGTAACCCATGTCATTCATGGGGCGCCCTTGATGTCCTAGATATGGATGGCTTGCCAATGCTGCTACCTTGCCTTGGTCATGTCCGATACCAGCGAATCCCAGCCCAGCAAGCCCGCGCTGACTCATTCCATATCCGAAGCCTGGCCTGACTGGGGGTAGACTGAATGAGCCTAGTGGAGGTCTCTCGAACCAGGCTGTGCTGCCGCGAATTTGAGATGATGGCTCAGGCCTGTGAACACTGTTTGAAGCAGTAGGAGCTTGTTGTTGGGGAGGGAGTGTGGAATTGGCATGGGAGCCACTATTGCGGGCTGCTGGGACATCATGGTTGTGCTTACCCTCGTATGTTGTTATCACAGATTTCAGGTCGTGAGAAGCCCTCTCCACATGCTTCCGGACATTGCAGCCGGTACTCGTGCACTTGTAGTAACTCCTGCAACAGAAGATCAGGAACAAGTGTGAATGATGCAACTGCATAGTGTGCATGTGAGTAGCCAGAAGATTCATTTTCATTAACCTTGGATTTGGATTTCCTTTGACAACCTTCTGGCCATATTTGCGCCAACGGTATCCGTCATCCAAGATGTCGACCTCACTGGTTGTCTGGACTACAACTCTTGGCTCCCTTATTGGTCTAGCAGCCCCACTCATCTCCGGAGCATAATTAGCTTCGATTCTCCTACAAATGCAGCACCATTAATGAAGGCAAAGATGAGCATTATTTTGTCTTCCTCGCAATGAATAAACTAGAACAGAAAAAAAATAAAAAAAAATAAGTAGAAACCTTCTCTTCGATTCCGACTCATCTCCTTCACCATCACAACCTAACGACACACTGCCATGTGTAGCACGATCTTCATCATCTTCCTCGTTTGAAAAAGTACAAGAGCCATCCTCAAATTGGGTACCATTTTGAGCCGGCAAAGCAGTGCCACTGTATTCTTGGCCAGACAGTGCCGAGGAAGTTGCCTCAAGATTGTCTGGTTTCCAGCCAGACCAAATGGGAATGGGATCACCAGTTGCAGGTTGTTCAGAGTCAAGCTGTGCATTAGAGGACCCGAGAGTTGATCTGCGATTAGGAGGCGGCTTCGGGTGGATGTGGGCTCCCTTGTAGATAATTTCTGTGATGTGCCCTTCTCGAGACCGCTCCACTTTTTTCTTTACAGGACAACTTGGGTGGGTGCATTTGTAATAACTCCGAGGATACTCACTTCCTTTCACGTGCTTCTGCCCGTATTTTCTCCAGTTGTAACCGTCTTCAGCCGTGCTGCCACCACTATTGGGATCTTCACTGTTTCTTTGGTCTTCATCATCGTTTGGTTCATCAAAAGGTGGTGAGTTTTCATCAGACCTGACATTGTTGCCCAAATCTGCTTTAGAGAAACTTGCCTCCTGAAACAGGATACTATTGCTTGCCGGCTGTGTTTTGGTTTGTTCTACACGTTGACACGGTGGCGAGGTATTGGAATGGACAGTAAAGCCAGCACTAGCAAAAGACTGCAGAGCAAAGCCAAATGGACTAATTTGATCACAAAATGGATATACAAAACACTAGTCATCCTAAGAAAAGAAGTAGGGATCATAAACTCAATACGAGGGGCGAACAAGCACATGATACATGCATGCATAGACAGATCAATTACTTTATCTGCTGCAGTGAAGAATGGGAATGAAGCAGCTTCAGTGATGGGTTTGAATGCAAATGACGAAGCATTGATGTCCTCAAAATTGTTCTCCTTCCCCTTATCAGAATCGCATGTAAGCAACGTAGAGTCCCGATAGTCTCCACTGGAGGCAAATGAAAACTTTCCAGTTGTAGGAGATGGCAGAACCTGCCAAGTAACAAACCCATGACCAGTTTTAACAGCAACCCGATAACCAAATGTCGTTTTACTTTACAAAAATAAGTAACTGTAGTAGAGCTGCAAACAATTGCATGGAGCGCGCGCGCAGAAAATATGCTGAGATCTCTAACAACTTGAAACACAACCACCAGAGTATTGGAATTGATTACAAACTCATTTAGTTTTCTTAGCAAGAAATAGCTTCTACTTACACATTTACCGAAGAAGCAGAACTTATTTTCCTTCTCATTTCAGTATTGACCAAATATAAATTAAGTGACCTACTACTGGCATGTGACAATCTATATGATAATATGATGCAACATCAGACAAATGTAGAACAGAAGAAAAAGAATCAATGGGAAGACCATTTTTTTTGTATAGAGTGTTAAAGGGAAATATTCATGCAGCCCTAAAATCTCAGTCAGTTTCAAAGCTTGTTTTGCCACCCAAAAAATAAAAGTGTCCAACAGTGATCAGAATATTATACAAACTCATTAAAATCAGAAAGTAAGAACTACACAAGCACAAGAGAGATCACCATGCTCCTGTTCAAAGGAATGAAAGTGAAGAGATTATTACCAGCGAATTAGAGAGGAAAACTGGGGAATCTAGCAGAGTGGTTGGACTAAGACCAGGTGGAATTGTCAAATAAGGAGACCGAACTTCTGGTTTCTTGGAAAGGTCGGCAGGTCTGATGCTCTCCGTGTTCAGCCTTGGGGCATTGAAACCAGCTCTAGCTGCAATCCTCTCCATAAGTCCTCCTTGGGAGCTCAGCCTGGGTGCACTGCTGTTGCTGGTTTCAATATCTCCTCCTAAATTAGCTTCACTAAGATAACTTTGATCTGCGTTTTTGGAGGAACCATCTTGTTCAGGCCCTTGAGACTGTGCTGCACTTCTATAACCACTATCAGATTCCATAGTTGAACGGGCTGCAACATCATCGTTCATCATTGAGAAGAAAAAAGCCCCTGGATTGGGGCTAGGGGGCATCCAATCTCCCAGAATAGCGACATGATCATCAAATCCGCCCATGAAAATCTTCCGACTGTGTATTTAATGATGATTGATGACAACTCAATTCGAGACCACAACTTCACAGAGCTGGATAGAGTAGCCCAAAAGCAGAAATGTTCAGGCAAATAGAACAAACAGCAGAAGTAAATCAGATTCCTTCTCAGATTTAGTATTTTTTTTCAATCACATTAGTTTTGTAAATATGGAAAAGGGAACGTCCCAACAGAAGTAATATATTCCATAACGGCAGTCAAGATCAACTCTTGTGTTGATGGACAAATAGTAAACAAGCAGAGCTAATAAATAAACAAGACAAAAGCACAAACTCAAGAAACACAGTGTAGCCGGCTTAGATAAAAAACACAATAAATATATAGCAAATAAGAAATGTGCAAGAACATATGCCTCCTTCCAAATGTAAAAAAGATTATAAAAGGCCATAGGAATGCGAAGAAGCATTAATTCAACACCAGTTTTTTAAAATCAGTCCATCCAAGGAAAATAAACAAAGCCAAGATTGTAGAAATTTATAAAAGATTCACCAATAATAAGTTCGAGGCAGCGGCAACAGAAATAATCAGTCATTTCCAAATTCAAGATCTTTATGCATGGCCAGCTCAAGAATCAATCAAAGCCCCAATCTTTACAAAGATCAGAAACAATAGCATCAACAAGCAAAAAAAAAAGCCAAAATCCTCAATTTCTAAAACTCGTCAAGATCCAAGAAATTAAGGAAAGCAACGCCCAAAAGAAAGTGTCAATATCATAAAATCAAACAAAGAAATAACCAAAAAAAACCCGGAACTTTCCAGTACATGGACAGTTATCGGGTACAAGAAAAGGTGGATGGAATTCAAATTCAGAACCAACACAACAATGGCCCAGACAATAAATTCTCCATAATTACAAGAACGGAAGATTTAAAAAAAAAAAAAGAAGAAGAAGAAAGGAAGGAAGGAAGGAAAATAGCATAAATGAAATCCGAAGCAATCATTAGTAAATGATGATGAGCACAGTAGAATATTCAGGCAAATTATTCAGTACCTGAAGAGAACATTGAACAGTCAAAATTAAGAAATCAAATACCTCTTTTTAGATTAGCGTGGGATTTTTTTCCCAGTGCGAATAAAAACACAAAAAAGGAACACAAATCTGTGCTATTTTTATCCCAGTCATCTAATAAATCGCCACAACAACAACAGCCCACCTTCCTGTCAATTCCGCCACTGTTCTCTCGCTCTAGTTTCTCGTATATTGTTCCCTCTCCCTCTAGAAAAATGGCTCAGCAAGCAAGAAATGTGATCACTGATGAGACAAAAAGATATTTCCTTTAATAAAAATAATGAAAAAAAAATAACAGAGTGGGGTTTGTTTGTTGTGAGTTTATGATTTTTGGACCCTTTTGGAAAGAAAGAAAAAAATGCAGTTTGTAATCAACAATCTATACATGAGAAATCTTTCACTCTCTGACAATTATCAGCACTGACTCAAATTATTTTAATCTGCATTTCCTAAAATTGTGGTTAAGATCCATGAAAACCAAGCTCACTGCAGGGGACAAAATAGGGAATTTAAAGCATTTGACCGTCCAGTGAGGCGGCGACGTGTGGAGAGTAATGAAAAGGGAGGTGAATAATTGGGTGGATCAATAATTGGGAAAACATTATAATTGCAGAGAATTAAATTCTTGGCAATGCAAACGGGGATTTGTAACGGCAGAGTTGTTCATGTGAAGTGTGTGCTGCTTACTAGTCGCACGTGTACCATCCACATACTAAATTTATTTTTCTAACCACTACTTTTTTTCTTTTTCTTTTTTAAATAAGATATTTATTATTAATATTCTCTCAGTTTTGTTTCAAAATGAGAAGAACCACAGCAAAAATTTGACTACGGAAAGTTGGTGTTTTTACAAAAATTGCAAAAGTTGTTTTAGTTTCATTTTGAGTTTTTTCAATTTTTATTTATGGGATTTTACTTGTATATATCATATAATTTGAAAAAAAATTGATAATTTGAGTTTTTTTTTAGGGAAACATGCACAATTTTTATGGTATTGTATGTTTCTAAGTAGATAACAATTTTTTTTGAAATCTAATCAAATATGGCATTTGTTGTTCATTTATTGAATGGTTAATAAGAAGTGTTGAGTTTTTTTTTTTGTGCATAATAGAAATCTGCACAATAAAAACTAATTACTCCCTCCATTCCGATTATATAGTCCGGGTTACTATTTTAGGGTGTTACAATTATATAGTCCAGTTTCTATATTTGGTATTGTTTTTATATGGTAATTTACCATTGAATCCCTAAATAATTTTGAAAAATGAGAATATTAAATGCAATATTATGAAAATGAGAGGTTAATTAATGTTTTAAATAAGGGTAATGTTGAAAATTTGTTTAAATATTAAATAATTTTTTACAAACGTGTAAGATTAAAGTAGAGTATATAATCGAAACGGGGAGTATATATAGTTTCAGATTAGTCATTAGAAATCAAATACTTCAATAAATGACTAAAAATAATATATAAAAAAGTACAAAGTGCCAAGTCTTTATCATGTGATTGTTCTTTTTTCTTCCCCTTCCTAGTATATGGTGTTATGATTCATGTGATTGTTAATAATAGTTTTGCCTCAAGAAAATGTGGACCATCCATTTTTTGTTTTTTGTTTTTTTTTTTAGTTGGCGATTGAAGAGGTTTTTTTTTATATTATTCCAAAAGAAAAAAAAATCATTTTCATTATTTAATATAAAATTAATCATGGATGATAAAAGCTCGCATTTATGCACTTTGAGGAGAAAACTATAAACACGACTTAAAAAAAAGAAAAAAAGAAAAAAGGAAATGCATTCGTTCCTAATCAACTAAGGCGGTTTTTGATCGTTAAACGGCTACATGCTAATTTGTTAAAATTTTGATGTTTATACACAATTATTATTTTTTGGGAAGGTCTTGAGTTAGGCAGGTCTAAACGATTTAGGCGGATTTTATCCATTAACTCAAGATTTAGGCGGGTTTTATCCATTAACTCAAGCCCAAACCCATATAATATACCCTATTTGGGATGGGTGAACCCATTTGTGTAGGATAAAACCCGCCTAAACCGTTTAGGCGCGCCTAACGCAAATTTTTGCCTTATTTTTTAAGAGAAATGAAAAAAGTAAGTATCAATTACAAAATTTCTTATTTTGAAAATGTTTAATAATGATGTCACATTTGATCCTGTGATGTATACTCAAATCTAAAATTCTAAAATTAAAAAAAAAAAAAAAAAAGGAATGAAAGGAAAGTTATTCTCTATAGTGTCGTTAAGTTCTTATACTATCCTATATAGTTTCTGAAAAAAAATAAAATTCTCGAATTATAACTCAATTAGGGATGTCAATAAAGCCCGAAACTGATGGGTCGGTCCGAAACCGGTGGGCTAAAATGCGGGTTAGGGTAAAAAATTTCCAACCCGAAATTATTTTTAACCGAACGGGTTGAACCCGACGGGTTGGCGGCCCGAACGGGCTGAGCCCGGTGGGTTGCGGGTCGGCCCGTAGGTCCGGCAATATTGAATAATTTATTATTTATTATTTCTAATATTATTTATATTCTAATATACCCATTAATTATATACCTAATTCCCTAGACCTAATTTTCCGTCACACAAAATCTTATCAATCTCTCCCAATGACGTAGTCTTTTACCCTCAAATCGAAAAATCTTTCATTTCTTCCTCTTTCACTGTCTTCCACTCGTCACTCTCCTAATTAGTGTATCTACTCATTTCTTCCTTTCAAGAACCTTTAGCCACTCGTTGTTATGTTCACCCAAGTGAAAGCTATATTTAATCATTATTTTATCATTTTATACGTTGAGAAATGTACTTCTATTACTTAAATTAGTTGGCATATAAGGATTGACTTTTTTTTAATTTTCAAACTATAATTATCCACTTATCACTATTTTTTTGCAAATATATTGTTATTTGATGTCTTTTATTTATGTTGGTTCATCATTTTCTTTTTTATTTTGTTTTAGGGGTTGTTAAAATATTTTAAGAAAATCTTTACAAAAATAAACTCATAAATATTGCCAACCCGACGGGTCAGCCCGAAAACCGGTGGGTTAGGGTTAGGTTCAAGAATTTTTAGCCCGATAAAAATTCAGCCCGATTCAACCCGGACCGAATAGCCCGCAACCCGATAGGGTTAGCCCGAAACCCGATGGGTTAGCACGATTGACATCCCTAAACTCAATGAATCCGTTTGATTTTCAGAATCTTCCAATCTTCTATTAATTTATTTTGTGAACATTAGTTTATTTATATATTTGTATGTTTTTATGAGAAAACAATAATTTACTTGTTTACTACCATTGCCTACAGTAAAGACTAAAGAACAAGAATCTGGTCTATAATGATTAGACTATCCATTTTTATTTGTATCTAATACGTCATAAATTTAAAAAGTTGTTTTATCGATCAAGAATCTGAAAGATAGTTTAATTATCGATTCAGGACCCAAAAAATTAATTCTCAATTCAGGACCTGTTCCGATCACAAAAATTTTCAATCCAGAACCCGAAAGATGATACAATTTTCAATCCAAGACCTCAATATCAGGTCTTGAATTGAGAATTATATAATCTTTTGGGTCCTGGATTGACAAATCATCTTTTAGGTCCTGAATCGACAATTCTCCATTTAAATAGTATACGAAATATTTGAAATGATATCTAAATTAATGTATTTTATTTTCTTTAAAGATAATACAAATCCAAACAAAAAAAACTTCCAGTGTCCCATATATATATATATATATCCGATATAGAGTTGCGTTCAAATCCAAACCATATGTCCTGAATGAACAATGACCATATATCCAACCATTCATCTTAAATTTTGGACGTCCCATAATGTGCCACGTGTCATTTTTTAATTAATTTTATATTAAGTAAATGGTAATATAGGTATCACATATTTATATAAAACTGATAGTTATGAAAATCCCTAATTTCATGCCAATTAAATATATTTATCCTATAATTATTATTCAACATTATATAAAA
>JAPKLW010000171.1:585083-600477 GCA_026898455.1 Plectranthus barbatus
TTTTATATAATGTTGAATAATAATTATAGGATAAATATATTTAATTGACATGAAATTAGGGATTTCCATAACTATCAGTTTTATATAAATATGTGATACCTATATTACCATTTACTTAATATAAAATTAATTAAAAAATGACACATGGCACATTATGGGACGTCCAAAATTTAAGATGAATGGCTGAATATATGGTCATTGTTCATTCAGGACATATGATTCGGATTTGAACGCAACTCTATATATATAGGGAGCGGATCCAGTGAGAAAACTCTTAACGTGAGAAAGTGAGAAAGATGCTTGATTGCATTCACGACGTTGCTTGATTGTATTCAGGTCGTTGCTTGATTCAATATCAACCATTGATTTTTTTAGATCTGATGGACATGATTCATTCTTTTTTCTTACGTGGGAATTTTTTTTTACATGATCCCTCCTCTATATATATATTTTAAACATAGCCACCATTTTTCTTACTATAGCCCCCCTATTTAAAATAATTAAAAATATTATTATTACTTTACTATTTTGTCCTCAACTTGAATTATTAATTAAAAACACTAATACTAACTCTAATGTTCCGCATAGCCCCTTCTTATAAATTTAAAAGTAACTGTGCATGGCTACGAAATTTAAATGGAATTGAAGCTACAATCTAAAATAACTGTGCGGGGCTATGAAATTTAAAATGAAATTAAAGCCACAATATAAAATATTATATATTTTTATCCTTAAAATCATAATTTTTGTATAGCTACTACCTAAGAAATCATGAGAGAAAAATATGTGTCTCATTCCCAATTATTTTTAAAATTTTTTATTCCATCTATATTGATGTCGTCACTTTAATTTTTTCCAAATTTCTACTCTACAATAACATTGATGATTATCCCCTTCAAAATACAACTAAAGCCACAATTATGATTAGAAATACTTCAAAATGCAATTAAAGACACAATTATAATTAGAAATGCAACTGTCCGCCTCCCCCCTTCTCACAATCACATAATCGGAAAGATTGTCGTCGCAATTATAATGGTACAGTTATTCCGACGCAGATTAATCCAATTTCAATAGGGTCAATGTGGCAAAGGTGACAAGTATGAAATATTTGTCAACCCATTTCATCGACATTAAGAGTGGTTTTACTTTCCACATCTAAACCTTGTGTCGGATTTACTTGTAGCACAAAATTCAAAAATGTTATAAAACTAAACACCACATTGAAGGAATTGTTTGATAGTTGATGGCTTTGGAGACGTCACATTTTCATTTCAGAAATTGAACATATTAGAAATATTTTTTTAAAAAACAGAACTAAAGTTTTTGTTAAATTTCTCTCTTTACCTTTTTTTTTTTTGCTGATGTATAAAGCATGTAATTCATGTAAAGAAACTATAATAATTCATGTAAAATTTAGATTGTTGCTTCAATTTCATTTTAAATAGTCTTCGCACAATTACTCTCTTATTTTATAAGTAGGAGGCTATGTGGAAAATTAGGATTATTATTAGTTTTTTAATAATTCAAGTTGAGGACAAAATAGTAAAGTAATAATAATATTTTTATTTATTTTAAATAAGGGGGCTATAATAAGAAAAATACTGGTTATGTTTAGAATCACTCATATCTATATATATACTAAAGGAGAGAAGTAGTTAAAAAAATGGTGGGAAATTTTTTTGCAATTACTATTTTTAAATATATTATTATTTAGTTAATTAGTAATTAATGAATACTAATTTATAAATATACTAAAGCAAGGTAGTAAAAAATATTTTTCCGCCAAAACTTTTTAATATTAATATTTATTTTATTACATCATAATCATGTAATAAATAATAATAATAATAATAATAACAACATTATATTTATCACTTTTTAGTATTATCTCAAGTTTATAAAATGATTATTTTTTAAATATCATAGACTTAGTATTTGACATACTTCTTTTTATTTTTATTATATATATATATATATATATATATATATATATAGTTTTATGTATCATATAAATTATTAAATATAATATTGATAAATAAAAAATAAATATATTTATAAAGAATTACTAAAAAGGTTAAGATATATAACTTTGTTAATTATATATTAAGATCATAAAATAAGACATTATATATTTGATACGCGCATAGCACATGTATAAATTTAGATCTATATCGATATAAATATATTAAAGGAGAATAGTAGCTTATTAATGTTCTGTTAAAAACATAAATTAATTTTTATTTTTATTTTATTATATTATGATATAGAAATATAATAAATAATGTAAAAATATCTATTATAAATTCGTTAATTCTACCTTAATATTATTAAATAAGATATCATATATTTATTCGCGCATGTGCAAATCTAGTATATATATCAATAGCAATTAGGAGTTGTTTCTAGAGAAAAAAAAAACAATCCGTTATCTTCTCTTGCAAAAAGAAAAATGGGACGAAAAATTGGCTACAAGATCCTAAAAATTTGGGTTAAACTCGATGAATTAAGACCAGGACAATTTATTTTAATAATCCAAATATATTATCAGGAATAATTATATGCAGCATAATTACACGCACGTGACACATGGCATGTTCATTTCACAATTTCGACACACCATGATTATATGTTTAATTTTATATTCCTATGTTTTTATACGATATATATAGAATGTAACTATGCTACATGTCCCCATATCCTAATAAGATAATTTAAGATATAGGATTTTATTTATTTGAAAAAAGTGGATTTGAGGAATCAAGAAGTGATTAAAACCGTAATTAACGAAATTGGGTGATTAAGTAGTAATGATTATCTTTGAATGTGGGGCTATTAGATTACGGAACATGTTGGATCATATGCTTATCCTCTTTGTTTTTTTGTCGTATTCCAAATCTTTAAATCATGCGTCACACATGTACTAGTACTATACTATTCCTTCCGTTCCGAATTATTAGTACCATTTTGATCCGGCATAATAATTAACACAAGGAGTAATAAGAGATTTTATCCTATAATTAATGAAGTAATTAATAAATGGAATTTAAAAAGGAAAGGAGAGAAGGGATGATGTGATAGGAAGACATTTCAAACTACACAATTCATTGCCATCAAATTTCATTTTTGATGGTAATTTCGAATCTATTAAAAACAAAAAAAAAAAATTGTCTATAAATAGACATTACAACTTTCAGATTACATTCATCCTAAAAAAATAAGAACAATGGACACAAAGAAAAATGTTATAGACAATGTAAGAGAAGAGAGAGTTTAATTTTTGCTTGAATGTTGCAAAGATGAAAAGTCTGCACGTGGAAAGATGAATAAAGTTGCTGCCAAGTTCTCATTGTGTAGAAGAAAGAACAATCTCAAAGATATGAAAATCTGCAAACAATCAAAGAGCAGCGGGTGAAGTTATCGAAGTTGTAAGTCAAAGAAAGGTAAAAGTAAGAGCTAAAATTGTTAATTTAAGGCAATATAGCATAGAATCTTTGCATTATCATAAAAGAGAGACAATTAGATCTCTTGCAGAGAGCATCAACGTTTCAAAATCAATTGTGGATAGATGGGTTAAACACAATCTAATCAGAGCTCACACAAATGCCATCAGATCGGAATTGGCAGCTCCAAATAAGTTGTTAAGGCTATGTTTCAATTTACAAGCCATAGAGTTAGTTAATGCTTCAAATAGTCTTAAATTCAAGTCTATGGATAATGTGATTCACATGGATAAGAAATGGTTATACCTAAGCAAGAACACCCATAAATACTACATGACTCATGGGGAAGAAGATCCATATAGATATTGCAAGAGCAAGATATCTATCCCTAAGGTAATGTTTATGTGTGTCTGTCGGCCAATCTTTTCAAAAGATGGGAGTGTTCTTTTTTTATGGTAAAATAGGTATTTGACCATTTGTTGAAGATGTGCAAGAAAAAAGAAACAATAAACTAAAACCAGCATGATCTATGACGACAAAGCCTATTGAATCTATCAAAAAAAAAGTGATAAAACATTTCTCAATGAATCGGGTAACAAGTTTAGAGTTTCTAGCATGTACAAATGAACTAATCCTAATGCAACCATTCAGATTTCAGATTTCATTTATGCATTCTTTACTTTCCTATTAATGTAATGCAACTATTAAATGCATCTAATTCAAACGTGTACCAGCTGTAAAGGCTAAGTGACCTTCATTCATGAGTAAAAACATTTACATTCATCATAACAATGCAATACCACACATATCCAACTGTGATCCAAATTTTAGAGTTGTGGCTAATGCAGATGGATTTAACATAACATTGGTGCAACAACCAACAAACAGTCCAGATGTAAATATCAATGACTTAGGATTCTATCGGACTATTCAAACCCTACAACAAAAGGACGCTTACAGAAATGCCAATGACCTAATTAATGCAGTCTTAACAGGCTACAATAGCCTTGAAGCTATGACATTGAACAAGGTGTTCATCACTTTTGTAATGCCCCAATTTCGTAAAAATAAAATAATAGATAATAATTGCATAAAATGGGCATGTCACTTTTATTTAATATAAACTTGCAAAAAATAATTTGTTTTCTTTTCAAAATAACATAAAGGGAAATAAATATATATTTAAAACTCTTGTCCATCATCCGCCTCCAACCTATCGTCCGATATTTTAACCTGGAAAAATAGTTATAACTTTTGGGGTGAGCGTTAATGACTCGGTGGTGATAATGTTTATCCAAGCTATACAATTATAAGAAGTATGTGTAGGTAGCCCGTGGCTAACGAGATGACATATGTAGCCCGTCGGCTAAAATTTATAATATACAGCTCGTCGGCTGATAATAGGTGTACATGCATAAAAGCAAAACAATGATAAACTTGAATGTATCACACATAGATTCTCACCTTGACTTGAAAGACTATATTTCAAATATGAGACAAAAATAAAAGAGTAGTTTGAAGAAGAAGAAGAAACAGTCGGTGCATGCTAAATGAGATTGGAGACCCCATTTTATAGTGCAAATCTAGAAAATCAAAGGTCTAAGATTAATTATATAAATTAAATAAAAATTTATGTTGGTTAAGTGAAAGGTTTAAAAATAAATTTTAAAATTAATAATACTAATAATAATAATAATAATTAATAATTTATTTTATAAAAAGAGTTACAAAATTTTTATAAAGTTTCGGGTTGTTACATTCTCCACTACTTAAAATGATTTTGTCCTAGAAATTTACTTTTAATAAAAGCAATGCAGCCGGTTAGATGATGGTTTTGTTTTAAAAAGAAATACTATTTTTTTAGCAGAGTTTATAAAAACATAAACCTACTCTGATACCTGCAATGCCCCAATTTTGTAAATGTAAAAAAATAAACAATAATGCATAAAATGACCATGTCACTTTAATTTAAAATAAACTTGCAAAAAATAAATTATTTTCTTTTCGAAATAAACATTTATTTAAAATTCTTGCCCATCATCCGCCTCCAGCCCATCGTCCGAGATTTTAACCAAAAAAATAGTTATAACTAATGGGGTGAGTGTTAATGATAATATTTATCCAAGCTATACAATTATAAAAAGTTTGCGTAGGTGGCCAGCTGCTAAAAGAGAGGACATATGTAGCCCGTTGGCTAAAATTTATAACATGCAGTCCGTTGGGTGACAATAAGTGTATCTGTATAAAAGCATAACAAGGATAAACTTGAAGGTACCACACATAGATCCCCACCTTGATTTGAACTTTGAATTGAAAGACTATATTTCAATCATCGAGAAAAAAATAAAAGAGTAGTTTGAAGAAGAATAAGAAGAAGTGGTTGGTGCATTCCAAATGAGATTGGAAATCCAATTTTATAGTGCAATTCTAGAAAATCAAAGGTTTAAAATTAATTATATAAATTAAATAAAAATTTATAGTGGTTAAGAGAAAAAATTTAAAATTAATAATAATAAGAATAATAATAAATTAGGCATCATTTATTGAAATGTAATAATTTAAATAATAATAATAATAATTAATATTTTATTTTATAAAAAGAGTTACAAAAATGTTAAAAAGTTTTGTGTGTTACAATTTTGCAATCATTTCTGCAAGAAATATTGAAGATGACGGGATGCAACAATTACAAGATTCCACATATAAAAAATGATGCACTAATATTGCAGGATGAGTTGCCCAGAAACTTGGAAGTGTAATGCAATTAGTGAGAGAGAGCATAGAATACTTAATGGAAGCTGGACATGTAGTAGGAAATGAGAAGCTAATGTGTTATTTGGGGACGCACATAAGTTAAATGGAGTTGCAACTAATGTGTGATTTGAAGGTGACAAAATTTGATTATGTTTTTTTTGCGCTAATCAGATTTTGCCATAATCAGGTTTTGCTTTTGTAAAAAACATGAAAGACTTGATATAATTAAGATTATGATAAAGTATTACTATGACTTTATTTTGGAACATTTGCCAAAAATAATTTAAAGAAATCACTTCAAACCGGGCATTACACATTTCACACAAGATGTGCATTATTCAAACCAACAAAGCATGAGTGAACAAAAATTACCATCTCAGATCAACTTAAACACCAAAATCCCACAGTGGTCATAAACTAGCAGTATAATATCCTTCCAACATGATCAAAATAAACCAGAAACATTATCAAACCAAAATAATAGCCCACCAAACTAGCGGTATAGCCACAACAGATTAGCTAACCAAACCATCATGATCAAATCCCGAACCAACATTAAACAATTCTAACATAGAAGCCAACCTAACCAACAGAGAAGCCAACAAAACCAACATGATAAAACTCGAACCATCATCAGCACCACATATGAAAAGTAAAAGAAGTGGGGAACTAAATCTCCCAAAACGCCCGACCTTCATCTTCTCCTCGAGTGGAAAGAACGACTTGTCATACTCCCTCGCTAGCCATGTAGCCTTTGCTCCGCTCAGCCAAACCTCCGCTCCTTCCTCTTTGCCGACGACAACAACACTATGTGGGAGATGTATCGGTAAAGGGAAAATCAGCGGTGCAAATCGAAAAAAGCATCAAATCGGTGGTGCTGATTGAATCGGTACAATACCCCCCATAGTGTTTTCGCCTGCAACGGCGGGTGAGGAGGCGGATAGAGGGGAAAGGGGCGGTGAAAAAGTAGCGAGATTGTTCATCGTGGGTTAAGGGAACAAGAAATAATTTACAGATTTCGGGCTACATCAAAGTGGGTGAGGAGGGCGACAGAGGGGTGACGAAGAGAAACACCGAACAAAGGAGGAAGAACAGTTGGAAAATTAGGATTTCAGATAATGGGCGTGAGAAAGTATCGAGGGCGGTAGAAGAGAAAAATGAGAAATTTAGGATTGTGATGTTATGGGGGCTGTTATCGAGAAGGGGTGAGGTTTTTTAATGAATAAGTTAATTAATTAATAAATGATTTAATTAGTTTAATTTTTAGTAATTTTTTGCCATTTTTTGAAATATGACTTATTCGATGGGACAAACTAAAATGGAATACATAACTAATTCGATGGGACGGAGGAAGTACTACATTAAAATGTAAAGCAATATTAATTCTCATTCTACTATATTTTTTTCTCACATACGATTGGTTATGAGTTTTTTTATGTTCTTGATAAAATATTAAAAGTCATCCAATTTGATATTACTATTATATAGAGGTGACGGATGATGTGTTGATTTCTTATATATATTCTTTAAATTTAAATATTGTAATAGTTTAAGCTTAATCGATCAAAAAATACGAAGACATGGATAAACTGAAGAGAATATCTATTAACTGTTGATAGTTATGAAGGAAATACTCCTCTGTCGAAGTGGTTTCAGACCACATAAATAAAAGAATCAGCTGAGAGATAAATTGGTCTTTTTATTTGAAATGTCTGAAGGGTGTGCCAGACTTATGGCATGCACAAATCACTTTAGATGACAAGTAATAAAAATATAGAACATAAGGATTGCAAATTCGAAATATAATCAATCACTCTAACACATATATTTCACTATTATCTAAAGACTTGGATTATTTGACTAGACTTTTGTGAAAGTAAATAATAATAAAAAAGAAAATAAATATGGAAGAAACAAGATTCTAGGATTATCCATTATAATGAACAATTATGCAAAAACATTTATTCAATCCAATCTAAGTTTAATTTTCAACACATGTTAATAACAAATATGTCATCAGGCGACTCTCTCGAGTTCTAAGTCATAACATGGAAATAAAATTTATAAGGACTTATCTCGGATGCGTAGAAAGAATTTCACTTTTGATTAAAAACCTTGAACTTTAAAATCTCCAATTAATTAAATTCCTCTCAGATATTCAATTAATTGAATCCAATTATCCTACAACCTATTGATAAACTCAAACCTCTCATTTCAAGAAATATCAATCAATTTACCATCAATGACCAATATCAAACAAATAATTAAAACCTAGGAAAATCAGAATGCGAATGGAAAAGAAAAATTGAATTAAATAAACGAGTGCGTAAAATTCATCACAAGCTCAAACCCTATAATCCAATGGATATTTAGCCATACATGTCAAATTCCATGAACAAGGAAAAAAAAGAGTGAAAACACAAAATACTCATTTTCACTATACACATTACAAAAATAACCACTTCTTATAACATATATCTAAAATACCCAAAAGTACAATTTCCTGCCAAAATCAGACATTCAGGTGTCCTTTTTAGAACAAAAATAAATTTCGAATATAAATCTAATTACTCCCTCTGTCCCGCCAGATTAGTCCATATTTCCATTTTCGTCTGTCCCACTAGATTAGTCCACTTTCCTAAAATGGAAAAAAATCTTCTCACATCAATAAAATATTATTTTCACTACACTCACAGACATTGGTTTCTGTGCCGAAAAGAAACTGGACTAATCTAATGGGACGGAGGGAGTATTATATTATTTTTCTATTTTTTCTCTCGGTTCTGATCCCAAATATTGCAGAATAAGACCACATGTGATTAAAAAAATTAAATTTAAAATTAAAGAAAATAAGTGTGGTACTGGATCAGACCGAGAACCGACCTGATTCAGATCCGGAACAGACCCAATAAAAAAAATTATTGAGTCTGTTATGGGTCTGAATCGGACCAGAATTGTTTTTTTATTGGGTCGGTTCCGGTCAGAATCGGGTCTGTTCTCGGTCTGATTCGGTACCACACTTATTTTCTTTAATTTTAAATTTTATTTTTTAATCACATGTGGTCTTATTCTGCAATATTTGGGATCAGAACCGAGAAAAAAATAGAAAAATAATATAATAATTAGATTTATATTTAAAATTCATTTTTGTTTTAAAAAAGGACACCTGAATGTAGGGGTGGCAATTCGTGCGGATCGGATCCTTATTGTGTCAATCCGTTAGCGATCTGATCCGTTAAGGTCAAATCCGTATCCGATCCGTTAAGAAAAATCAAAATCTGTATCCATATCCGATCCGTTAAGCTCAAATCCGTATCCGCCCGAATCCGATCCGTATCCGTTAAGGATCCAATAAGTATCCAATCCGAACGATCCGTTATGTATCCGATCCGATAAGAATCCAAATTGGATTAATTCAATACGAATCCATTTCAATAAACACAATTATAATCCAATAAAAATTTGATAAGATAATACAAAATATTCATATTTGATTGTTCAAATAATGTGTTTGATAAATAAATAAATAAAATTGTAACTTCATTTGAAACTAAAATCCTCAATCAAATATCCGAAGATACATAGATAAATCTTAAATTCCAATTCTAGTGATCAAACATGCTCATTTCTAAATACTGATCAATCTTTCACCCTAGTTGTCAATACTCCACTTACAATTTTGTGGCAGAAAAATATTAATTAAAACTTTAAGATTTATAACAAATAAAATAACTTATAATAAATACTTTTAATCTATCATGGTGAAATTGAAAGAGTTGAGACAAGGAATGAAAATTTACAATACTTTCATCAATATTAAAATTTAAGATCTCACCTTTTAGTTAATCCGTTGATACACCTTAATTGAAAACTTGAAGTTGAGAAAAAAAAGAAAGTTAATTTTGATAGTAGAAGAAAATAAATATTAAAAAATATAATTAATAGATAAATAAATACATTTTTTGGTGGTGAATTAATAAAATGGAACACGAACAATGAAGAACCAAGAGATTTGAGTTTTTAAAAGAACTTTAAATCTATATTAATATATCAAAATCAATTAATTAATTATTATATTTAAAAAATAAATATTTTTATTAATTTATTAACGGATATCCGTATCCGATCCGAATCCGATCCGTTTAATGAATTATCCGATCCGATCCGTATCCAATCCGAATCCGATCCGAAATTTTCGTGTCCTTATCGTGTCGATCCGATAAGGATCCATATCCGATAAGCCTCAATCCGTATCCGTTATTATCGTGCGGATTCGTGTCGGATTATCGGATCGGATCAAAAATTGCCACCCCTACCTGAATGTCTGATTTTGGCAGGAAATTATACTTTTTTGGGTATTTTTTAGGGAAAATCTGAAATAGCCATTTCCTAATATTACATTCACAAAATAGCCACCCTTATGAAAAACTTCAAAAAATAGCCAAAGTACATGTTTTTAGGTTAAAATGTCTAAATCAGGCAATCAAATCTTTTGAAATGTGTGAAATGTTTAACGGTCGAGTTCTTTACTAATATTGTATAACACAACTTTATATTTATTGTTTTTTAAATTCGCAATAGCATAAAATATACACGAAATCCTTCCAGCTTGCATTCGGCCTTTTGAAATATATCTCGGCCAGACAGATATATTTCGGAGGTCTATTTTTTTATTAATTTTTAGAGTGTGATGAAATAAAATATAATATATTGATGTTTTAGTTGAAAAAAATTCGGCTTGCTTTCGGGAATTTCAGATATATCTCGCCCAAGGAAGATATATTTGGAAGGATTTATTTTTAAAAATATAATTCATTTATTTAAATTCTAAAACATTGAAATTAAGTAAAATAAATGATAAAAAGTCTCAATTTGCCAAGATTTTGATCAAATGATATATTCTAAAAAAAATTATTTGTAAAAAAACTATAATTCTAGTTATTTAATTTTAAATAAATAAAATAAACAATAATTAAGATCCAATTGGGCAATTTCGAGCAATTGAGATATATCTTGGCCTAGTGCGAGTTATTTCGAATTTTTAATTTTTTTAAAAATATAATTCGATTCTTATAATTTTAAAAAATTAAATTAAATTAAATAAATGTTAGATGAGTCCCTATTTGGCAAGATTTCGGTCAATTGAGATATATCTTTCTCAAGTGATATATATTTCGAATTTTCTATATTTTTAAAAAAAATCAATCGTGTTTTTGAATTTTAAAAAATAGAATAAATGATAAATATGTCTCAATTGGGCAAGATTTGTGCCAAATGAGATATATTTGGATTTTCCTCAAATAAATATTTAAATATGGGCTGGAATAATCGAGCTATATTTCGGTCCGCTTATGGGCTTTATTTCCGAGCGAATTGAGCTTGAATTCGGTGTTTTTATTAAATTGAGATATATTTGGATTTTCCTCAAATAAATATTTAAATATGGTCTGGAATAATCGAGCTATATTTCGGTCCGCTTATGGGCTTTATTTCCGAGCGAATTGAGCTTGAATTCGGTGTTTTTATTAAATTGAGATATATTTGGAATTTTTTTTTAAAAAAATCAATTTTTTATTTAAAAATGGGCTGGAATAAATCCAGCTTTATTTCGGTCTTGTAATCGGCTTGAATTCCAACCGAATTGAGCTGGAGTTCGGTCTTTTTTTAAATTCATCTGGAATTCAACATTAAATCCAGATTGATTTCGTACAACTACCCCACTGTAATTCATTCATTCACAAACCTAGAAAAAACGAAATTGGGCGTGAAAACAAAGGGACATTCGGCTGGAGTTGGAGACGCACGTTCGAACCAAAAAACCCACCCCTGAACTGACAAAAATTTCCGGCGAACGATGTCGACGGTGCAGGTAAGTTTTTTCGGCCTTTTCTCATTTTATTTTGTGCAATTTTATTATTTTGGGAATTTATTTTGAATCATTTTTTGAGTTCGGCTGTATATATGTATCGTTTGTTATTCTTGGTTGTTGAATTTTTAATTTGATAATGAGAATGATTGAGTTTTTTTTTGTTTGTATCTTGTATTGTTTGCAATCCAGCCGAATGAGTATGAGTTAGTTTTGTTATTTTATTTTTTTTGTTTTTGTAATGCACATGTTCGTGTATGCATGTTCATGAATTTTGTCACATTTAATAACAAAAAAATCATATAATGTGCAGCCTCAGTGGATAAGATACGGGCTTCATGGATGCACGGCTAAGACCAATTTATTCTATAAATGTAAAGTTCTCGATACAATTAACAAGACATTGTTATCTGTTGGAGAACAAGGGTTAGTTGATGAGTTTACAAACGGAGTTTTCGGTCATTTTTTGGGTTGGGCTGATAATGGTCTTAGTTATTCGCAGTCTTTATTTGAACTTTTTACTCATCAAATTGATTCAACTAATGATGAAGTGTTAAGGTTCCGAGTGGGTGGACGGGATCTCATATTTTCACCTAGTGAATTTTCCATTATTAGTGGTTTACAATTTGGTACTTCTCGTTTTAATCCTACTGCTAAACATGCTTTAGATGTTAGTACTGTTTTTCGAGTATTTTGTGGGGGAGAACAAGTTAGTGCTAAAGAACTCTTGAAGCGATTTGAATTCAAAACAGTTGATATTATACATAGGCATTTGTACCTTAGGGTAGCTAACATTTTAGCATTTTGGTTTGTCGGGTTGGGATACACGGATAAGAGAAAAATAGTAAATTGGATATATGTTCTTAGTGAAGATTTGGATGCATGGAACGAATTTCCATGGGGTGCATACGCATACAAAGCACTTTTGTATTATAGTAAGCATGTACCTACTAATAGGAGTAGTGCTGAGAAAGGCTATCATCTTCCTGGACCGTTCTGGGTACTACAGGTATAAAAATACAACTCTTCACCATTTCATATATTACTAAATTATTTTGTTAATCTTTAATTTTTTTGTTAATTATTTTGTTAGGTTTGGGCATATGAGGTTATTCCTCAATTGGGCCAGGCGTGTGGAAAGATAGTACACCGTAATGCCGAGCCACGGATGTTGAAGTGGCGTTTTAGACGCGCTAGTATCAAAGATTGGGTAGCTTTCTTTTCTCAACAGGTAATCTATTTATTTTGTGAGTGTGTATTTTTGTTTTAAAATCATAATATTATTTTATCTTATCTTATCTTATTTAACTCTTAAATTAAATTTTGCAGCTAATTGTTTTAACTGCCCTACCTCCGTCGCCATCAGAAATGAGAACACTGTACTGGCGATCATCACAAGGATCGGGTACATTGGATGTTCAATATGTGGCCCCAATATCGACACAGCGCATATTACACAAGCAAGGCCTCGGCATAGAGCATGATGTGCATGATGTGCTCGATGAAGCACATGAAACATCTACACACACTGAGAGGGTAGAGATATTAGTTGAGGCGGATGATGAAGCCCACGATGGGCATGACATTGAGAATGTCATCCACGACGAGGCATGGCTTGGAGGTGGTTATTTGGTAAATGTGGAGGTGAACGAGGAAGAGCAGCCTCAGTTTGAGAGCGAGCAGCCTGACGTTGAGACTGATCACCCTGAGTTCGAGCCACAGACACAAGTAACGAGGAGTAGGAGGAGGAGGAGTAGTAGGCAATCATCGGATTCATCTTCTGGGGGGAAGCTCGGAGGCAAGAGAGAGATGCTAAGTTTTTTGCAGCCGTGAAGCAATTCATTGTTGATGAGGTGGTACCTGGCTTGAAGGAGTTTGTTTATGAAGCTATTCATGCATGCCGGCAATCCGATGCTTCTAGTTCTCAGCCTCAACCTCAAACTCAACCTCAAACTCGAAGTGAAGAGGTATAATTTAAAATAATTTTTTGTATTATTTGATTCTATGTTTATGTTGATTATTTTTTTTATAAAATTGCAGTCTTCTGGTATTGATGACGACATTGAGCGAAAGTCCAAAAAATCTGCACCGTTTGGCGTGAAAAAAGAAGTCGTGCGAAATTATCGTCAATATAGAGAGTCTGGCGATAATCAACTCCGGGTTTCACAGACAAATGGAGCTAAGTTGAGTCAATCATTCTTTGAACATCTTGAAGACATCAACAGAAAACTCTCTGAAGCCCATGTGGAGCTTTATGTTGAGGCCCTCAACATGAAGTTGATATCGAAGAGCAAGTACGTTACACGTACTTGTAATCCAGAATGGGTTCGTGTTATAAGCCCGAGATTCAAGGTTCGATATAATTTATTTAACTTAAGATTTTTATTTTTTTAGTTTAATTGTTTCGATTTTAAATTTTTTTTTTTTTGGTTATGTTTTTTTACAGTCTTTGTTCTTGAAGTCGTATCCTACAAATCTGGCTCCTCGAAGTAAAGCCACTTCTGTTTCCAAAGAATTACTGGATTTCATTAAAGGAGAAGATAGTCCAAGTTCTCGACCTTGGTACACTGCTTCAGTGGTAAGTGTTATAATTTTTTCAATTTCTATTTTAGAAAATTTTAATACATTGAAATAATTTAATTAATCTTTAATTTTTTTAAAGTTACTCATGCCATATGACGCTGGAGGTCATTGGTTGTGTTTGAGGATTGACTTGGCCACTTGGAGTTGTCATATTTATGCTGCCGACTACAACAATCTATCTCCACAAATGCAACGGTATAGAGCGGATCTTGTTAGGCGCATGACCGATAATTTCTACAAGTTTTTATGTGCCGGGAGTTATTTTGAACTTAACAAAATAGGTTTGGCCGAAATTGATAGGCCATTGTCTATCAATTTTACCAAAAATTTCAGTGCTTATGAGATGTCGAATGAAGCTGTTTAGGCTTGCATTCACATGGACCAGTTGATATGTGGGAGGCCAACTCATTACTGGATTAATAGGGAAGATGTGGAAGTAAAATATAGGATGTTTATGGCATGGTCGATTTTTGATATGTCATTCGATGATAAATAATGTTAGTGTAGCATTATGACAATTTCTTTTTTGAATTTAATGGTTTTTGTAATTGGGATATTTTGGATATTGTTTATGTTTGAATTAATTGATTTCAGAGTGCATTTCTTTTTATATTGTTTAATGCTAAATATGAAAAAAAATGAAAAAAAAAGTCGGATGATAAAATGCTTGAAAAAAAAGTCGGCATTTGAGAAATATTTCGATTTTTTCGGAAAAAAATGAAAAAAAAAGTCGGATGATAAAATGCTT
>JAPKLW010000171.1:603460-628832 GCA_026898455.1 Plectranthus barbatus
TGGAATTCGGCAATTTGAGATATATTTCGGTTTTTAGTTAAAAAAAAATTAAAAAACGGATGAGAAATTGATAAAAATTGGGCAGGATTTAACGGGATATATTTCGCCAAATTGAGATGGAATTCGCCAAATTGAGATTGATTTCGGCAATTTCAGATGGATTTCGGCATTTTGTTATTTATTTCGGATTTTTTAAAAAATAATCTATAAATCAAGTTTTTTTTCACGTGAATGACTGTCACTTTTGCATGCATAGTACAAAACACATGCATGCCAATACATTGAATTCAAACTGATAATTAATATGGTCAATTTTTTACTGGAAAGTTGCTCAAATAATTGTAGTATGACTATTGAATATGTACTATACAATACAAAAATAATTTTGGACCATTCGGGGACTGAATTACAATTCAATTTTTCTCAGAAAATTGAATTGTAATTTGTTTCATCCTCAAAACAATACCATACTCTGAAAACTATCTCTACACCCTCTCAAACACTCATTCTCCAAAAATTCTCTCTAAATTAAAAAAATGGATTACCGTTCTATCATTTTGCATTACAATGGTCAATGGGACAATCTATACAACTACATCGGTGGAGATGAAAGAGTTGTCATGCTACCTTCTCATGATATCACACTAGAAGAATTGCAGAGGAATGTTCAATACATCCTCCATTCTCATGCCATGGTGGGTTCTTACACCCTTTATTATCTTGCTGAAACAAGAAGTGGGAGGACGGTTCCTTCGGTGCTCGCAACAAACACGCTCCTTCAACGGCTTTGTACCATGTATTGGGAGCCGAATGTTTATTTAGTGATGAACTTGCAATCCGATGGGGGTGCTGGAGGATCTCGCCGACAACCATCTCCGTACAGGCCACACATGGCTTCATTGAGCCCACAACCACACAACCCTTATAGTCCAACACCAGAAGAACTACATCGTTTTTCATCATCAGTGAGATTTGGAGAGGAAAGCAGTGAAAGTCGAAGTTCTCCAGTCCCAGATTCAAATGAAAATGCTCCAGATGATGACAGTGACGATGATGCTGATTTCGGTGCGCACCAACAAAATCAGAATATAGTTGTCCATTCCGATGATGAAGAAGCTGAATTCGATACAGACTCATCAGATGGTGATGAACGCCAAAATTACAATGCTTCATTGTTCAATTGTACAATTGAAGATTTCACCTCTTGGGTGAGAGAACAAGGTGGGATGGGTGCCATTGTATCAAGCCTACTTCCGGCTAACCCATTACCGGCAGAAACAATTGAAGGTCTAAGCAGTCAAATGAATAATTGGTTACTTCCAATTATTCCGATAGATACATCCGACTCACCTGTATTGCCAGATGTACAAGAAGTATTGGAAGGGGAACTGGAAAAGGGCAAAATGTTTTGGAGAAAAGAGGACTTGTACGTGGCTGTCGGACTTTGGCACATGGAGCATCACGTTGAATTCAAAGTGACGCGTTCTTCTACAACTCGGGTGGTGTACAATTGCAGCCGCAATCCTAATTGTACATTCATCCTACGTGCCTCGAATTCAGCAGGATGTTGGGTAGTCCGCGAATTCATCCCAACTCATAGTTGTACTTTGAGTCTAAACAACATCCGCAGTAGAACTATACGATCAAAGGCAATCTCAGCTTACTTTGCTCGGAGGATGCGTATACAAGGATCTATCATCAAGCCGCGCGATATAATGGCTGAACTACAACAGAGTTTTGGTATTAAGGTCAGTTACAGCAATGCATTGCGCGCTAGAAATGGAGCTATATCGATGATTTATGGTGGCTTAGAAGAATCATTCAACTTGCTACCAAAATATCTCGATGTTCTCCAAAAATGGAATCCGGGCACTATTAAAGACGTGGATATCGGCGAGGATCAACGATTACGCCATTTCTTTGTTGCCTTGAGTGTGTCACGTGCGGCTTTCGGGACTTGTTTAAGGCAAGTGATTGTGGTGGATGCTACACACCTGAAGGGGCGAAATAAAGGTGTGTTATTGGTTGTTGTTACCAAAGATGGCAACGAACAAATCTTTCCTCTGGCTATTGGATTTGCACCGATCGAGAACGATGAGAGCTGACGTGGTTTATGTCACGACTGCGAATGGCTTTCGATTGTAGTCCACAATTGCTAATTGTTTCGGACCAACACATCAGCAATGCCAAGGCAGTAAGCTCAGTTTATCCAGAGGCGACGCATGCCTTATGTGGTTATCATATTCAAAATAAGCTGACGACATTCAATTCAACTATCGTGCAGTTATACCACAAGGCAGCCTATGCATACCGTTCTATCGTCTATCAGAAGGCAATGGACCAGATTCAACAGCATTGCCCCACTGCATACAACAAACTCATGACAGTGGGGCCTGAAAAGTGGGCTAGGTCTAAATGTCCGGTTCGCCGTTATAGCTTCATGACATCGAATGCAGCAGAAGTGTTCAACTCCAGGTTATTAGATGCTAGACGTCTACCCATCTGTTCCATTATTGAGCTATATAGACACATTGTCGAAAAATGGTTCGATGAACGGCGAGCTAAGGCGTTTGCAAGATACGATGACTTGACTGAGGAAGTCGTGGCCAAAATGAGTCCATTGTCGGATATTTCACACAAGTACACGGTTTCGCCTGTTTCTGAATATCATTTCAAAGTCAAAGACAAGGATAGAACTTGGAAGGTGGATCTTGAAGACAGCTTATGCGATTGCAGGGAGTTTCAGATGGATCTGATTCCATGTTCACATGCTATTGCTGCAATTCGGTTAGTAAAATATATCGATAGAATTAAACTTTCTTTCATAACGATCAAGTTTTTAATTATTATTGTTGCAGCTTCAAGGGTTTAGGTGTGTACGACTATGTTTCGGAGTACTACAAGACATCAAACTGGCGAGAAACTTATGGAGGAATTGTACACCCTCTTCCTCCAAGAGATGAGTGGATTGTATCACCGGAGGCACAAGCATGTGTTGTTTTGCCACCCATCGTCAATCGCCAAGCCGGTCGACCAAGAAATAGTCGTCGTCCTTCGGGAGCACAGGCGGGACAAACATCGACTAGTAGACGACGAGCACCAAAAAAATGTAGTATTTGTGGATCATCAAGTCACACAAAACGTGCTTGTCCGGAAAGAATTCCGCCTAATTAATTTGTTACATTTTTACAAATTTTATTGTACGTATTGCAATATGTGTGAACAACAAATCTCATATTTGAATGCTTATTTATATCTCACATCTCAATTCCAAATACTTGTGATTTGCATGATTTCAATTCAAAATACCCGTGTTTAGCAAATGAGGAATTTGTATTCAATACATGTAATGTAATTTAAAATCTAAAAACAGGTTCAAACTCCAGCCAAAATTATAACAACTTCCATTTGTAAACCCTATTATGTATTAAATTATGATTATTTCTTTAGTTCAAAATATAATTTCGTTAGTAAAAAAATTACATGGTGAATTATTAATGAATATTTATAAAATAAGCATGCATAGTTTTTAAAATAAAAATGGTGAATTCAGCTGTAAATTATCGAACTCAAGCTCAATATATTGAAAATGACGAAATCAAGATAAGTTTAAAAAATAATATAGTCAATTCCGAAATCAAGCTGAAAAAGACGAAATCAAGCTGAAAATGCCGAACTCAAGCTGGAAAATGCCGAAATCAAGCTGATGATATATTCCCTAATATTTTATTGGTTTATTATTAATTTTTAAATGAAACCATAATTTTTTAATAATAAAAAAACAATTCTGTTAGGGTTTACACATAAACCGAAAAAATTGATTGGTGGACTAAGACATATATGACAGACAAAGTACAATTTGACTATTTTGTGTAGTTTTTCATAAGGGTGGCTATTTTGTGCATGTAGTTATAAAATTTGGCTAGTTAAAATTATTTCCTCTTTTTTATATGTGTTATAAGAAGTGAGTATTTTTGTGATGTTTTTTTTTTATAAAAATGAGTATTTATAAATATTTCCACAAAAAGAAATACAAAATGCCAAATTCAATCCTAATCTTCAAGCCTCCTTATTTTGTATTCTCCATTGGTGTTTTTAGTTCTCATCTCACATCTGGGAGGTGATTCACATATAATTACTCCTATATATATATAACTAGTACAAGTCCAAAAATATATGAAAAATACATAAAAATTCCAAACTTCAAACGCGATCGATGACCCGTAAAATACACTTGGCGGTCGCCATCTGCGCATTTTGATCACCGGGTTCTTACAAAAAGCTTGGTAACCAGCTTTACAAGTTCGGCGATCGCCGAGTTCGTAATGTGGGTCGTCATTTCTGATGGTTTATGCTCTCTGCAATTTTTCTTGATCTTTTTTCGCTTCATCCTTTTTTTGGTGCATACCAAAATCATAGGCACTTCAACACTTTGTCATATTTTGTAAACAACTCATCCAAGTGAAACCCAAAGGTAATGTAAATTTATAGTCGAATACTTATAATAGAAAGTATTTGAACAGTGTTGAGGACTACTTTTCATTTCAATGATCAGATGATCCGTATTTAATTGATTATATTGTGAATGTGTTAAAAATGGATGATGAATAAATAATAGAATGACCACATGCAATAAAGCTTAGAGATAACAGGAATCATGTATAATTTTATTTTCCGCAATCAATGGGATGCTATAAATAAAGATCCGTTTATTTAGTCTAAAGTTAAATTTCCAGTCAAATTGCTTCATTATAAAATTAATACTCCCTCCGTCCCGAGTTATTAGTCCCATATTTCTTTTTCGTCCGTCCCAATTTATTAGTCCCATTTCCTAAAATGGAAAAAAATCTCCTCACACCAATAAAATATTAATTCCACTACACTCACAAACATTGGTAACTGTGCCAAAAGTAAATGGGACTAATAACTCGGGACGGAGGGAGTACTCCTTTCTCTCTATTATATAAAACTAAAAGTGCCTAAAACTTGTCCCAAGTTCGGGTGCAGTGGTAAAAGCACGAAGTCATGAGTTCGAACATAGGGTTTGTGTTTAAATTAATGAAATTAAAAAAAAAAAAAAAAAAAAAAAATTTGCCCAGAATTTGAACCCCACGAACCCGGTTTATGGTCTTGGGCCTCATTACGGCCCCAACTTGATTCCGAAACTTGGAAATTAATTTCTTCATCAACGCTCCAAACTTGAATTTTTTTTAAATTCTTCTTTTAACTTTTCCACAAGGGTGATGAAATGATACAATTCTACAGCAGTGAGTGGCAGAACGAGAACGAAGACGATTAATGGACAAAATTTGAGAGGAGACAAGAGCCAAAAATGGCAATGAAATAATGAAAGATTGCTGACACAAACTCTCTCCTCAATCACTTGTGTTTATATACAGAGCGAAACCGCGGCTAAGGTTCCCTTTCATGCGACTCATGGATGACTGAGTTCTTGAGAGACATCCCGTCAAGAATGTCTGTGTCTGAATCTGCCTGCAGCTCCTTAAACTTGGCCATAACTTGGATCATGGTGGGCCTGCGATAAGGCTTGTCGTCCAGACACTCGAAGGCGATTCTGAGGTAGTGGTACAGCTCAGCGTCGCCCGACAGAGTGGTTATCAGCTGAGGGTCCAGTATCTGGTGGCTCTTCTTCGCCTTATGCAGCTGCTTCGCCCACCCCACCAGATTGTTGTCGTCTCCAAACTCCGCCGTGTCGATCGGCCTCTTCCCCGACAGCAGCTCCAGCAACACCACACCGTAGCTATACACATCCCCTTTGGCAGTGCACCTGAAGCTCTGGTAATACTCCGGGGGCACGTACCCTGGGGTCCCTGCGAGGGTGCTCACGCTGAGATGTGTGTCCAGTGCATTGACAAGCCTCGCCATCCCGAAATCAGAGACGCGGGCCTCGAAGTTGTCGTCCAGGAGGACGTTGCTGGACTTCATGTCGCGGTGGATGATGTGAGGGATGCAGCTGTGGTGGAGGAATGCCAGCCCCCTAGCTGATCCAATGGCTATCCTCTTTCTGGCTTCCCAGTCGAGGGTGGCGCCGCCTATCTTCTCCCTGTCGTGGAGAACTGCCTCGAGGCTTCCCCATTTCATGTATTCATACACCAGCAGCCTCTCCTCCCCTACCCTGCAATACCCCAGCAGAGGGACAAGATTTCTGTGCTTGATTTTGCCTATGGTCTCCATTTCCGCCATGAACTCTCTGTCTCCCTGCCCTGTGACATGGATGAGTTTCTTTATAGCTACAACGCTGCCGTCTCTCAACTGGGCCTTGTACACGTCCCCAAACCCACCGGACCCTATCAAACTGTCGGCGCTGAACCCATTCGTGGCCTCCAGTAGATGTGCGAAGGTCAGCTTCCTCAACGGCTTCTCAAATGTCGCAACATTGATGCTCAGAGGCTCGTGGACGCTGGATAGCTTCCAGCTGCTTGACCCCGACGTTGGGAGGCTCTCCATGTATTTCTCTCTCTTTTCTTCCATCTTCTGGCTTCTCTTTGTTCTGTATAGCGCGTATAGCAGCAAGCATATGCACGTCACAGAAGCCATGATCCCGATCACCATCCCCACCGCCATACTCTGTTGCTTCCCACGGGCCGACGAGTGAGACGCGTGATGAGCACTGCTGGAGCCACAGGGCGGCAAGGGAACCCCACAGAGGCCGGTGTTGTTTTCGTATCTTGCAGCCGGAAAAGTTGTGAGTTGGCCTCCGGAAGGGATAGTCCCGGATAGATTGTTGTTGGAGACATCGAAATCACTGAGGAAGGACAGACCCCCTAATGATCCAGGAATCATTCCCTCTAGCTTATTGTGGGAGAGATCAAGAACGCCAGCGTTTTTAAGGCCTCCAAAACTGAAGGGAATCTCACCAGTGAAGGCATTGTGCCCCAAATTCAGAACTTGTAGATAAGTCATCGAACCTATGATCCCAGGGATGGTCCCAGAGAGAGAATTATAGGAGAGATCAAGGTAGATCATGCTGCCATTGCCTGCAAACGTATAAACCGTTAAACCTGTATAAATCCTGGTTGATGGGCAAGAATGCACCATCGGAAAATTCGCCAGCCTATCTGTGCGAATCCCTTCAAACTCCACTAATCCACCGGCACCTCTGCATTGTGTGCCGCCCTCATTCCTCACGAACGCAAACTGCTTCCCGGAAACAAGGCCCGGAACTAGCAAACCAGTCTGCGCCGCTATCTCCAGCGGCAGTGGACCGGTCAGATCGTTGCTGTTCAAATCAAGCCATATCAAACTCCGGCAATTGCCTATTCCCGGTGGAACCACTCCGGTGAGAGAGTTGTTTCCGAGCTGGAGAATAGCAAGGTTGACCAAGTTGCCGATGTCGGAGGGGATCTCCCCGGAGAGACGGTTGCTGGAAAGCGAGACCCAAATGAGATTAGTGCAGTTGACGATGGACTTGGGCAGAGTTCCACTTATGAAATTGTTGTTCAGAATCAGAGTCTGAAGGTTCCCGCCGTTGATGCAAATCCCTTCCGGGATTTCACCGCTCAGATTGTTCGCCCACATCACCACGTCCGTCAGCGCCGGCAACATCCAGATTTCCTGCGGCAATGAATCGCTCAGGTCGTTGAAGCTGAGATCAATTGATCTCAAACTCTTGCAACGCCCTAGCTCCGACGGCACTGCTCCGGAGAGATAATTGTTGGCCAGCAACAGCTTTTCGAGAACAGAATCTTTGTAACAGAATTCAGAGGGCACATTTCCGGTGAAATTATTAGAACTGAGGTCCAAAACCCTAAGCTGGGTGCAGTTCGACAAGGAACGCGGCACCACGCCAGAAATGTTGTTGAATGGCACATATAGATACTTGAGAGATGTAATGGAGCTCACAACAGTATCAAGAAATCTCCCAGAGAGCAGGTTGTTGCCGAGCTTGAGACTAATCAGCGACGAACACGACACGAAGCTGGAAGGAAGCTCCCCAGTTAACTGGTTACCGGAAAGATCAAGCTCCTCCAGTTTCCCACAAAGCTCACCCAGCTCTGCCGGAATCTCACCGTAGAACCCATTGTTAGCTAGAACTAACTGCTTCAAATTCACCATCTGCGCGAGAAGGCCACCCTGAATCGTGAGCTTGATCAAGTTGTGGCTGATATCAAGAGTTTCTAAACCCTGGCAGTAAGCTAAGCTGGGAGGAAAACCAGTGGCGGAGAAACTGTTGTGAGAGAGGTCGAGTGATGTGAGAGTTTTGCACGACCCGAAATCAACGCTCATGAGATTGCTGGTGAAGTTATTCCATGAGAGATCAAGATACTTCAACGAGGCAGAGTTTTTAACGAATGAAAACGGTAATTCACCCTGCAAATGGTTGTTGGAGATATCGAAAATCTCGAGGCTCTTGCAGGAGGGGAGAGAGCTCTCTAGCTTCCCGCCCAGCTTATTGCTTGACAGATTAAGCAGATTCAAGTTCTGGCAGTTGGAAAGAAGCGAAGTCAACATGCCCAAATCCGAAATCTTGTTCGCAGAGAGGTCGAGTTTAGTGAGAGAAGGTCCGAACTTGAGACTCGCTGCTGAGATTGAGTTGTGAGAGAGACTCAAATAAGCAAGCTTCGTGCAAGAAATCAACAGAGAATCTGCTGCCAGCGGCTCCGAGAAGCTATTGAGAGATAAATCGACAGACTCGAAGCTGCAAGATTTTGCAGAGTAAGAGAGATTCCCATCGAAGAAATTGCCGCTGAAACGGAGGGTGGTGAGGGCGGTGAGCGGCGTGAGGTCGGAGATATGGAGGCGGCCGATTAGGCCGGCATTAGTGAAGTCGAGACTGTAAACTCTTCCGTCGTTGGAGCACGAAACGCCGGTCCACGAACAAGGGCTGGAAGACGAAGGCAACCAATTCGCCAGGAAGCCTTTTGGATCGGTTTGGACAGAAGATTGTCTGAAGGCCAATAAGCTGCCGACCTCGCCGCCATTGTTGCTACTCTCTGGTTTCGAAGCCAAGTTTCTAGCGTTTAATCCAATGAAGCAGAACCCCATTAAAAGAATCACAAGAAAAGCAGCTTCTTTCATCATCGTAATTTATCTTCAAGCTTTATCTGCATAAATTCTTTCCTGCAACTCCCTCTCCCTGTTTTCGCCACTTTTGTTTCAATTATTCACATCTGCTTTCTGTTTTCCAAATTTCTTTCCCTGGGATAAAATCAAAAACTGATTTAACAGAAGAAGAAAAACCTTAACCAAAAAAAAAAAAAACCTAGGTAGTAATATCTGTGGACACGCAAGGAAACAACAAAAGAATTAGATGGGAAAAGCCAAAAAAATCACACCTTTTTTTTTTCCTTTTGTTCAACGCAGAGTGGGTACCCAACTACTGACTCCCCCGTCCGTTGAGACAACACCAGAGAGAGAGAGAGAGAAGAGGTTGGTACTTGGTAGTTGGTAGTATGTAGAGAATGAAAATGAAAAGGCCCCAGTAGGAGTAGAGCAGCAATATCCAAATTAAGGCAGCGACTGTGAGCTATACCAACAGCGGCAGCAGCAGCAGATAGATAGAGATTGAGAAAAGTTTATATGCGTGAGTCTTTCTTGGCTTTTGGGTACGATGTTCAGAATTGTCGGCTATCACACACCATTTGTGAACTCCATTAATATTCTAAATTAAAAATATCCACTCCCCTCCCCTCCTCCCTCCCTCACAGTAACCAGAAATGGCTAAACCAAATTCCAATCTGCGTAAAATAAAAAAAGAGATGAATTACTTAGGAGGAAGATTTTTTCATGAGATGGGGTGTCTTTTGTGTTGCTCACTATGGGGGTCCAGTCAAACTTGGGATTTGATTCGTTTTTCTTCTTTTCTCTCTCCCTTTCCCTCTCTCTCTCTCCTGCCTTTCCAACTTTCTTGATAGTAATAGGAGGTTACCGGTCATCCACGTCTAGTTGAATTCTTGAGTGTATTTCCAACGTAACAGAATGGAGAAGGAGAAGCCTCAATTTTCAATCATTTCCTCTTTTTTTTTTGGGGTTGTTATAATTTGGTGAGGCAAGACTCAAGAGAGTGTTATTGAGTGCAAGAGATGCAAACCCTCTTTTCCTTTTCTCCCAAATCCATCACTTTTTCATTTCATCATAAATCAACCACACCAACAGGGTCACGAGACAGCTGTGCTTCACTCTCTCACTCAGATTATCAAAACCCTAATTAAGATTTTAAGATCAATATTTCTATCAAATTCATTCATTTGATTTTGAATCATGAGTTGGAAATTATTAGCAAGATCTGATTGTATTCATGAATATTAATTACGTAATTAATATCCAAAATCCGTAAAAGACGAGTAGTAATTTAGTAGGGGATCAAAATATTCAAAGTGGTCGTTGGAGAAATAAATCTCGAGTCTACCACCACTGTAATAAACCCATAATTAATTAAATCAGATTTTTTTGGGAGTTCGACAGTTTGTTTCTCCACATATATATTTATAAACAAAATAGAGGCAAATACACAGTTGCAGTGGCAGTGGGTGAGACAAAATTCAATGAATTATTTTAAGGTAGAATTCTTGGAAAGTGGGTGGATTATAAAATGCCCCAAATATGACATTAGGCACGGGGCGCGGAACTTAGGGTTTGATGCTTACACGTCCCTATCCGATTCCTTCCCCCTCTTTCTCTCTCTCTACATTTTTTTATAAAATAAAATATATTAATTCAAAATTAGTAGAAATCTAAAACTTATAACTAAAATATTTATCACTGCACATAGAGCGAAATACATATTACGTATCAATTTTAATAATAATATTATTTTTCATATTATACACTAACTATATTTTAATAATAACATTATTTTTCGTATATGTCGTCGGCTTTTGTTTTAATATGTGCATGTAATATAGATTTGGTTCATATCTATATAATATATTAAAGCAAAATAGTCATTTATTGGCCGGAACAGTTATTAAGAATTGTCCACCTAAATGTAATAGTTATTAAATATTGTTAGTAAACTCTTAATTAATTTTAAGGAAATTTCAAGTAAATGTTAAAAAAACAACCGAAGCAAGCAGTTGATAAAAAAACAACCCAAGCAAGCAATCTTTCTCACTTTCTCATGTTAATACATTTCTCACCGAATCCGCTCTCATATTTTATATATATATATATATATATATATATCAAAAGAGTTTCAAATTATTTCCACTCAAAACTGTCCTATTAAAAGAAAAGGAATAATTCTCAAGCCACAATATTATTAATAATTAATTTAAATCATTGTTTAATCAAAGTCAAAAAATTATTCTCCCTTATATAATTTCCATTTTTTTATTTTCATGTATCAAATGAAAATTAGACAATAGATATAACAATCATAAAAATTTATTTTAGTTAATTATGTATTGTTACTAGTTTCTAAATAAATCAATATATAAAATATATATATGATAAGAATGTAAAATTAATTTGTCTATATTAAAATTCAATAGTTACATATATCATTTGTGTAAAAGACTCATTTAAATATTTTCATTCAATTAAAAGCAAATTTTTTATTATAAAATAGTTATAAAAATTTGAGTAACAATTTGATTACATTACACAAAAAAAATAAATATTTTTATTTTTAATAAATAGACTGGTGTGGCGGGAACAACTCATTTAGTCCATGACCTTTAAATTGATTCTTTTCGGTTAAATACTCTTTATCCCAAGCTCAATGATTAATTTAGATTTTTTGATCAACCAATGAAATTAGTATTTAAACATATTAAAAATATCTAAATTATGCGGGTGTAAATCTAGTTTCTAAATGTATCGTGATAGTTACACTATTTCTAATATTAACAGTATTTTTCATGTATACCATCGGATTTTGTTTTAATATGTATATAGAGTGGTATGTGTTTTTTGAATATACTGTGATAGTTTCACCCTCGGCATGAGATCCCCTGTCCCACTTTTTGTGTTCCACTCCCTGTTCCACTATTAAAATTATTAATTTTTATTTAATATTTTTTATAATCTTAGTTTATTATGATTTGGATTAATTTTATAAGTTCAACCATAGGGTTCATCCCACCCAATTAGGGTATATAATATTTTTTAGTAATTATTTTTCAATTTTTAACTAAAATTTGATTATCAAAATTGATTAATTTATAACTATAATTTGTGTTCTTATAAAATTTTAATTTTTATTCTTATAAATTAATTAGACCATATTGTATTATACTTGATTTTTATTTTCGTAAAAACATAATTTAAAATTAGTAATCGAGACAATGGAACACCAAGTGGAACACCAATATGGGACAGAGGATTTGAACCCCTTTCCAAACCTCTTGACTCCTAGATTTTTTTTTTTATTTTTATTTTTAGAATTACAATGTGCATTTTTTTTATAGTCTGTAATTACCTGCCTCATGTGTTAGGCAATATACGCTATGTTGCTCATCTACATGAATGGAAAAGATTTTTATTATATGATTATGAGAGCTGTTGAGAATTTCCATTAACTTAGATTTTTATATTTTTTATTTTAGTTTTTAAAACTTCTGCTATGGTGTTTTATGAGACTTTTGAAATTTTAAATCTAAACAGATAAATGATTATTATTAATTGATATAATGTATTTAGTCTGTTAATTGTGTGTTGGATATTTGTGCATCATTTCGATTACTAATAAATATTAATTATATATGCCAAAAAGACAATATTAAATTTTTTATTTTAAATTAAAATCATAAATACAGTATTAATTGATATACAAATAATATCTAATATATCAAAAAATATTATTCATAAAATCTAAATTAAAAAATCTTACAATCCAAATCAGATTTATTACATTAATTATACTTTTATAATTATATGATTATTACATTAATTATATTTTTTTTATATTAACAATACTCCTCGATTTTATTTTAATATATAAATAAATATAAAGATAAATGTTTATAAGTAGTTGGAGAGTTGGGGCGCATTTTGTCCGCATTCCACAGCACACCGCACGCGTGAATCGTATTCCCTGCGCCAGAGCGAGCTATCCCTTTTATTAGATTCGCTTCATCGATTCATTTCCTCATCAAAATTTTTAGAAATAGTGTTTTAATAAATAAATTATAAATATGCAGAAAAAGTAAATGTCATTTTCCATTTTGTTGTTAATGAGAAGTGATTTTCCACTATAAATAAAGAGGAAGAAAAAAATATAAATAGATAAAGGAGCGGAATCCTCGCAACGAAAACTTGCTGATTTTTGGACCGTCCTTTATATTGTATTTTCCTTTAAGAAAAGTCCCCCCACGATTTCAAAAAAGAAAATAGTAATCTTCAAAAAAAATAATAATAAATAAAATTGGCCCCAATTCCCCTTTTTCTAAAAAAAAAAAAAGTGCACTATTTTTCCATTTTAGCTTGGTCAAATTTTCATCTACTTTCCTAATCTATAATTACGACCATGGAAATATCGTAAATGCAGTTTGCAGTTTTCTCTAATCTATAAAAATAAATTCAACTTGTCAATGCTTTGCTTCTGTAATATTTTATTTATTGAAATATGAAACCATTAAAAAATTTTATTTCCTGTACTTGTAGAAAGTCCAAAAACATACCATCGAAATAGTTATACCATTTAAGTGACAAATTAAAACTCTTATTTTTTTAAAAAACTCTGCACGGTGGAATATATTCGATCAAGAGTTTAATGTGAAAGTCTCAGTAGCAATAATATTTGTTAAACTTTTACCATCAATTTTAAATCTTTTTTTTATAGAAATATTCTGTTAGAGTCAGTACGATTGCTCTCAATCTCTTTATCCAAGATTTTGGGCCAATTACTGATGAAAATATTCCCAAACTAGTTGGAAAGCCAGTTGCCACCATTAATATACATATGTGTATGCACATTTATTTGAATTGATAATATTTCAAGATTTTGTGATTGTGCTGCTAAAATGCAGAGGTATGAAATTAATGCAAACAGTTGTAATGGATTTGCAAGTTGCACATGTTATCATTATGAATTCTTGTACGTTTCATTTAAAAGTTTTTCAATAAAATAATTTGCGTTAAAATAAAATTAAAATTAATGAATGATCATTCAATACTGTTTGAGTAATTTAGTTAGTTGTGAGCATATGCGTCACGTGACAAATCAGGTAATAAAAGATGTGCATTTTCTTCAAGACTGATCGTGCATATATGCAAGACTATAAAAACCTCTCCGTAATTTGCATTTTTATTTACACACAATATTAAACATTTTCCTTAAATAAATCAAATAAACAAAAATCTCTGGAGTTCAAATTCCACACGTCTCTATCCAAAAAATTACGAACGTTTGAAAACGTAGGTTTCGCGATTTCTGGTTGGTGGGACCCAACGGATGCCCGCACGAGTGGGGGTGGGCCCCCACCACTTTGACCTTCGCACGTCTTGGACCAGCAACGTGTCCACTGGCCGCTGAGAGTTAGGTTTGGGCGTGACTTGAAATGGACGTATGAGGTATCTACGACATCGTTTAGGTTCCTTTTGTCAATTCTTGATCCGATACAAATTTATATAATACTCCCTCCGTTCCAATTTATTGGGCACCGTTTCACTTTCATAAAATAACAAAATTTTCAAATTTTTCAATAAAATATTAATTCCACTACCACTCATAACTCTTAATTCCCGTGCCCGGTCAAAGGTGTCCATTTGATCGAGACGGAGGTAGTAATAAATACTCCCTCTGTCCCGCCAGATTAGTCCATATTTCCATTTTCGTCTGTCCCACCAGATTAGTCCACTTTCCTAAAATGGAAAAATATCTCCTCACATCAATAAAATATTAATTTCACTACACTCTTTTTTTTTTTTTTTTTTTTTTGAAGGATTAATTTCACTACACTCACAAACATTGGTTTCTGTGCCGAAACCAAATTGGACTAATCTAATGGGACGGAGGGAGTACTCCATAAATTAATTTTATTCAATACGAGTTCTTATCGAATCGGTATGAACACAAAGAATTCGATCAGATTTGGATTGAATACACCACATTAAATAGTTCATTAAATGAATCGAATACGGATATATAATAATAAAATATTACTCCCTCCGTCCCAAAACAATTGTCTTGTTTTCCTTTTTCGTCTGTCCCAAACAATTGTCCTCTTTCCTAAAATGGAAAGTTAATACACACTCATTAATAAAATACTAATTTCCTCTATTTCTACTCGCATTGGTATCTGTGCCATTTCCAAACCAGACAATTGTTTTGGGACGGAGGTAGTATTTATTTGTATTTTTTTATTTACATATAATGATCAATAAATTAATTTAATATACTCTCTTCGTCTCATTTAAATTTGTCACTTACAAAATTTGAATGTTTCAATCAAATTGATCCACTTTTAAAAATGATAATTTTTCACACTAAACAATAAAACGAGTTAATTTAACCAAAATGGAGGAAGTATTAGTTTAGGTTTAGAATTCCTTTCAAAAACTTAATTTTTTGGTTATTCATTGTGGTTCCTTTTTTTTATATTTATTTGTTGAATATGTTTTTGTTATTTATTTCTTCACACTAATAAGATTAATAATTTTTTTCGAATTATTTTTGTTCTTAAATTTAAATTTTCAATGAAGGTATATTAATTAATTAACTAGCTTATGAGATCTTGAATTTATATTTTGATGAATATATTTTTAATTTGTCTTAATGCTCATCCATTGCCTCACTTGTAATATTATCATGATAGATTAAATATAATTATTATAATTTATTTTATTATTATAAATTCTAAAGTTTTGATAGATTTTTTATCGCTCAAATTTATAGGTAGAATGTTGGGAACTAAAAAGGAGTGTTGAGTATTTAGAAAATAGGTAAAATGTTCAAATATATTATGAAGTATACCAGTTTTCTCAAATTTATTCAAGACCAATAGCTACCCAAACTATTCAAAAATATTGAAATATATCCCAAGCTATTGTGTTTGACATAGAATTCCGACAATGAAATTAATTTTTAGTTGATCGAAAAAAATAGTTTGAGATATATTTGTATAGTTTTTAATAATTTTGGTATTTGTTGAAACATTTGAATAATTCGAGATAAATCTGAAAAAATTCGCATAGTTCATGATATATATTTGAACATTTTACCTTAAAAAAATGGTTACTATTATATGAATTAAAGATTTATCTATGATAATGCTAGACATTTCTGATGTAAAACTTTTCTTACTTTAACATCAATGCCTGACATAGTCTATGTTAATTTTATACTTTCTGCCTACTAGATAGGAGTCAGTTATAATGATCCCTATTTTCTAGGGATATCTTTTTTGTTCCTATATTTAAGGGGATTACCTCCACGAGAGAACCACTACTTATGTGAGTCTGTAAGTGACTTATTTGATTTAATACACTAAGCGAGTGGACGTGGGAAGAAAACACAGCACATGACTAAAGTAATGAAGATGTGGGGTGTGTGATCGTGTGCTCCAAGCAATAAAAAGAATAAAAGGAAGATCGGAGCTTGAAGATGTGTGCGACTGATTTACAAGCCTAAAAGAAAGTCTCGAGTTCCTCATACTCTCACCCTTATTATTTCATACCTATTGAAGACCACCGATCTAGTATATAGGCAATCTCCGAAGAGTGAATCCAATGATTGAAGAAATACTATTTGGTGTCATTTAGTTCAGTTAATACGTATTATAGTCGAATTTATTATAAGGAGCGAACTTAGAAGAAATTTGAATATTTTATGTACTTTGGTCTCCTTTGTAAAAACTTGTTTTATCATAGTGAAATCACTTTCGCCATGAGACAATCTGAGATTTATAATAAACCCCAAAACAATCTTTATTCATTATGCATTACTTGTCTATGTGTTCTTATGTTACACTTTGGCTATACTCCAACTTCAACACGTGTTGGGGTAAACTTGAACACTATATTTCATCAATCTATGTTGACTTACTATATATTTTGGGTCGCTTGATTGAGGATCTTAATTTCAAATGAAGCTGCAGTTTTATTTATTTATTTAGCACAATATTTGAACAAACAAATATGAATATTTTGTATTTTTTTAAATTAATTTCTTATTAGATTATTATTGTATTTACTAAAATGAATTATTGTCGTATCAATCGGATCCGAATCTGATCATTCGAATTGGATCTTATCGGATGCGGATCAGATTAGTACATATACGAATTTTGAGCTTGACGGATTGTATACGTATATGAATTTAGATTTTTCTTCACAGATCGAATACGTATTAGGCCTTAAAAGATCAAATCGATAAGGGATCTGCACAATAAGAATCCGATAAATACGAATTGCCACCCATAGTTTAGGGTATATAAATTTTATTTATAAAATAAATTTTAATAGTTGAGTACTGTTGGGGGTCGAACTTGCTCGATCCATTAAGAGGCCCAGATATACGGCCCAATTCACTTCTGTGCAGGCCAAACAAGGAGGGCAGCCCGCGAAAGAATAAGGAAACAATCCGATCAATGTGAATCCCAACTGAAAGCAGCCCGAATGGTATGAAGTGTAGTCCGACTACCTTTAAGGGAACCCCACACATACATACCGAACTGCCCAAACGGTCAACTGAAGCTCGAAAGTGGAGTAACGGGAAGATAACAACAAGCGCATGGGGATCTCGGAGAGGACCAACCGCCCACGACTCAACCACCCCGATATTCTTGGGAGCGCCGCCTAACAACCTAGCGAGGTTTTCGGGAACCCTAGACAAAACCCTAACTCGTCGACCCCTATATATATATGACCCCTGTACGCCGATTTGGCCATCTAGACACGCGCATATAATTCTCTCTATTCTTACGTAGTTCGATCGAGATCAACACGTTGTAATAAAGTATTCACATAATTCTATACAATCGGAAGTCGTCGATTTCGATTATTTTTATTTTATTAATTGTTGTTATTCTTTTCTAATAACTATTATTTCTTGCAAATTTATCACTATGTTCCCGGGGCTCCGAATATAATAATTTCGAACCTCAACAAGTACCATATTTAAATTTAGTAAATTTATATTTAAAATTGAATAAATATATCATCATATTTATAATATGTAGAAGGCTTATTATATTATGCACATTTTTTCAAATTTAACCCAAACTATTTGAATGATTAAATAAGTATTCAAATTATTTTTTTCTATGAATAGAAATTGATTGTATTGTCAAAAGTCCAAGTAAGCAAATTAATGTCATATCTAAATGCAATGTATTATTTAAGCGCAACAATGCAATCAATTTTTCATTGATTCAGAAAAATAGTTAATAAGTTTTATTTATTTACTAGATTATGATTTTGTATTTTATCGATATATTAATGGATTAAACGTTTAAAGCACGACGTATAAGTGGTGTTAGTGTGTACAAGTAAAATAATTGTAAATTATTAATAAATTTGTTGTGTACAATATATCCTTAGTTATTTATTTTGAAGTAGAAACGAACCATTTCTAATTCACTTCATTTCTTTAAGGATTAGAGAACTATTAAGGATTTGATTTATTTAAAATGCAGATTCTAATCTATCGAAGTTTTTTTTTTTTTTTTTTAATTTCATTTTTGAATAGTTATGCAGATAAGATCCCCGTCTCGATGAATAGTAGAGTGGTGGTAATGATATTATTATTATTTGTTGAGTGTGGGAAATGAAGTAATAATTAAGATAGACTTATGTTGATATTAATTTAATTAAAGTCTTCATTAAGGTAATAAAATAAATTATAATGTATGTAATTTCATGTGGAGTTAGATATACGGCATCTGCATTTACGTAAGAAAATTGGGTTCACGTGTGAAAGTTTTTAGTGTTAGTCACACGTGGGGTCATCCTCTATTTTCTTTTTATTTTTTGAGTAATAGATTGGAAAAGGAATATTTCCTTTTTAAAAAAATTATTAATTAAAAATCATTAAACATGACATATTTTTGAAAAGACATTTATTGACTTCGTTGTCTAATTTCCCATTAAATATCTAATATCATCGTTTTATGTGTTGGATGTATCATAGGTAATTAAGTATGTATAAATATATATGATTGTTCACCTTTACTTTTCTTAATTTCATGACGTCTGCATTCGAAACTTGCAAATGCATGTTTTTTCATTCATTTCGTGTTTTCACATTGAAAATAATTTATATTTCAAAACGTGCACTATATAAATTGTTGTTCTATACAAATTTACAAATTTAATATATATACACAATAAATATATTCTACTAAGTTAATCATATGTATAAGAGTTCTTTCTTGTCCTTGACCCTATGATTATAGGTTCGAAGACAAACTATTAGGGGTGTGCACGGTTTGGCCGAAACCGGCCGAATTGGCCAAACCAAATTAATTTGGTCGGTTTTGCTGATTTGAGATTGACCGAGTTGGTTTGAAAATTTTCAAACCGGATGATTTGGTTTGGCCAACGGATTAAAGGATGAAACCAGCCATATAAATAATATAATTTTAAATATAATAATGATAATAAAATATTATTTGATAGAAAACTAAAATATCAATTATATTGATATATATGCCCGATGCTTATATTCTTTAGAATTGCAACCCTATAAATCAACATATTGGTTTGGTCCGTACTTTGCCCCTTAAACCGGCCAAACTGGACCGTGCACACCCCTACAAATAACTTTGCTATTATACTTGAAAAATCCTATTAATCAAATAATTAAGTTAGATTTTTCTCCCATTCCTTGGAAAATCTATATCTTAGGTAGAAAACTACCAAACACTCCTTCAATCAATAGTGAATAAATAGAATTCAATATTATAATGCGGTTATTTTTTAGGGGTAGTGTTTAATGTGAATATTTTAAATGAAGTGAAATGTTTGACAACCATGAAGCTATCAGATAATGGTAAGAGATAGAGTCGAGGAAGAAAATTGTTGAGCTCACTAATTTTGACAAAAATAGTATTTATAGAAAAACAAGAAACAAAATGTGGTGTGATTGATCATGGATGATTATATGTAAACTAATGGAAAAATTGTTATATCTAAATCTATATTTGTATATATATGGTGGGTGCATTACTATTAATGTATATATAAAAAATAAAAACTGGGTAAATCTTTAATGTTTGAACCTACCAACTAAATCGAGAGTTTGGGACCCTCGCCATTTTATTTTCTCAACTTTTGACATTTGTTACCGACCTAATTATTAGGAAAACAAATCAATATATCATCACTGATTTGATGCCTCATTTAGTCCAACTTACTTTGATTCATCTTAGAATTTTACTTGAGATTATTAAAGTTAGATTGATTGATTCATTCCTTTCCTCATTAGTTTATTTTGCTCCTTTGATATTTACATTATTACTTCTTCACGGTAACTTTTGAACTGGGGAATTTAAAAGAGGATATCGATATGAATATTTTTACAATTTTAATTAATAATTGGGAGAAATGAAAGAGATCAGTTTAAATAATAAAAAACAGAATTATAGGAGAATAATACAATTATCGTGTAATGATAGATGAAGCCATTGTCTTACTATACTTGATTCAATTCTTTCTTCTAGATTACAATAATCTAATCCAACCTACTCTCTACTTGCATAATTTGTCTCGACTAGTCTTTGTCTCTTTTCAAAATGTTTGAATTTGCATTTTAAATATTAATAAATGGGATGAATTTCAATCAACCCTAATCGAATATCCACCAACTCTATAGCCTAGATGACTCTTGCCCTTATTGTTATTATAATTTGAATTTATCACTATTTGAAAATTTGAATGTGAGTAATTTTACTTATTTTAAAGAAGAAAGCAAAACAATAGTAATGTCACTTCAATTGAGTCACAAAGGCTTCTTTTTTATTTATCCTTTAAATATGTAAGTACAATTACCAACTTACTATTATATTTATTTTTATTTTATTATATTTTGAGCGGATCTAGTAATGCAAAAGGAAAAAGAGGAGATTGATGTGAAACTTTAAATTATGTAATCTCGTGTTTCAAGAAATTCAAGCATCATTAACTTAACTTTCATTAAATTTTTTTTTTATATAAAAAAAAAACTTGAACTTTCATTTCAGAAAATCCCCATTCACAAATTTTTAATTGTTTTTCGAATCTTTAAAACTTTATTTTCGACTTTCTACTGCTACCAATTTTATCTTTATGTCCAATCTGATGACAGCTTAACTTGAAACTTATAAAATTAAACTTTTATCATTTGAAAACATCTTACGTGTAAAATGGAGAAATTCATTTAAATATCTTTTATTATAAACAAATATTTTATGCATAAAAATTATGTATTGAAAGATTTGGTGATGGATTCTGTTTTTATCCACACACTAAAAAGGTTATTTCCATGATTATTGAGGAAAGGTTAATTATTTTTGTTGGGCAATTAACTTTTCATGGGCCAATGACAAAATAGCAAAACTTTTTTCATTCATACATGATGAATGGAGAAAGCTGTGGTAATGATTTTAGATTTTGTAGTCCAATTTAAAATGATTACATTACATGATAATAAATCAGATGGCCCTCGAATGGGTGGAGCTTAATTGAATCATAACTAGTATAACCATCAATCTTTCATTTGTGTTTCTAATTCCACTACTCCTCTACCAGTACATGAATAATAATAATAATACTAATAAAGTTAAATATAATATAATAAATTTACATAATATTTTTTTGAAACCAAGAACAAATTATTAAACTAAAAATGAACACAACGACTCGATGAATGAAAATAAATAAATTGGAGGAATCCAATTGATTTGGGGCTTAACTCGGCCCAATAAAAAGCGAAGGAAATGAAATAGAAAAGTTTTCCCAAGGAGAGGTCCTGGTAATACTAAATAGTTTAGTGAATTTATTATGAATAAGCCCTCCTACCAAATCTGGCGTCCCAACTAAATTGACCACTTTAAAAAAAATGACAACCTTTTCACACTCAATAATAAAATATTCATTCCACTAACTCATGCTACACTCATAGCTCTTAATTTCCGTGCCGAAAAGAAAAAAGTTTAATAAACCGGGATGGAGGAAATATTATAAATTCTTTTAATCTCCTTTGATGGCTTTATTTAACCAAAAAAAAAAAAATATATCCATGAACTGTAAAATCATCATATGAAAGTAGCAGATATTAGTAGAATGCTACTATATACATTATCTAGTGATGAAGGAAATAATTGATCATGGCAAACATGTGAAACATAATATGAAATTTGTGGAAATCATAAGCAGCATGGATTCACTAGATGAGCAGAGTATAAACAAAATAAAAAGGCAAAATGAAATTAGAAGAGAAGAGAAGAGATTTCAAAAGGAGAAACTAATCAACAAATAGTGACTCCATTGCTGTATTGTAAAAGCAGTTCTACCACCTCGCCGGCTCTGCCTGTCATAAGCGGTGTTCAATTTGTCCACCAAATCGTTCATTGTACTGCATTAACAAGCACACCCTCTCATCACACCTACCTCTAAATACTCTACTATTAACACTTCAAACCAATTTCTTATATATATTATCACAAAACAGATGCTTGAGTTGACTGCTTTTTTTTTTTTTTTTTAAAGCATTTTGAGGTAAAAATGAGTTCATGGTTCTGATACAGAGATTAAGAAAAGAAGTTCCCAAATGCAACAAATTCTAACAATCTCAAATATATTCCAAAAAGATAACAATAAGGAGAAGCTTAGAAGCCATACCTTGAGCAATTGGTGAACATGGCGAGATACGTTATCAACAATGTGTCGTTGTATTCCTGGAATTCATAAAAATATAGATTTATAAGCAGAAAGAAATTGTATAACTCAAGAGGCTTAAATCCTCTGCAGCTATTGCCCGTAAATTTATAATGGTTCGAGATTACAAGAGATTAAAAATCATGTTAGTAGAATAATTCAACACAATATTTTCCTGCATTATATGAAACTTGGAAGTAGATAATACATAAAAAGGCCAGAATGCACTCACCATTAAAAAATCATCTTGGAACTTTTCAGATTCAATAGCTGGTAATCTTCTCAAGAGACTAGATACATGTCTCAATAATGAATTCTCAAAGGGAATATCACCTGCAAGCAGCATCAGATAAAAGTAAATAAACATGCGAATCATAATAACCCAAGTATTAATCTATTGCACTAATCCAAAGTCCAAACAATAATACATCACATTTCCATCTTAATAAATCCTGCTGCAGAAATCTTTAGAGTGGGTTAACTTGAGCCTTCCACTAAACCAATGATGACAGAAATTATGCAATGACTTTGGTATTATGGAAATCGAAGTCATAAAAGATAAACAGACGTACCCTTCTGAATGGCAAGAAGATAGTGATGAAGCACTCTAATTCTACTATTTAGCATCTTGATGGCGCTATGTATTCCAGTAAGATGAGCAGCCACTACAAAATAAAAAGCCAATTAAAGCCCTACACATTATTTTTTAAAAAAATAGAGGGTACCTGAATACATAGACTGAATGTGATCCTATATAACCAAAAAGGGTGGTCAGAAAAGAAAAGCTCACACTGAGTTGCAGCTGAACCCCCATCAGATGGTTTAAGATGGGCAACATGATCAACAGATATCCTTTCAGCTTCTACAGTCTATCAAACAAGAGAAAAAGTCATCACATGAAGTATCGAACTCCCTCAATATTATTTTTTTAAAAAAACAAAAATACCTCTATTGTGTAGCTTGATCGAACAAAAATAAGCTGGGGGTTGCCATCAATAACGTGCATCTCTTGAAATGCAATCAGGAAAAACAGGAAATACGGAGAATTAACTTATTTGAAAACAAGCAGTAAGAACTAAAAATTAAAAAAAAAGCCTCACATATTTTTCCATGTACAGTATATCTATTTTCACTAAAGTGGCAACCACTTAGTTTCCAGAAATAGGTAAGGTCCCAACACAATCAAGAACAACAGGTCTTCTACACTAAGCAGCAAACACAGAATATTTTCACAAAAGTAATAAGAATAAGTGCGAGAGATTGCATAGTACGCTATCTAGGAAATGGATGATTGCAGATGAGAAATACATACCACTTTCATAAATTGTAACAGGCAAGTCCTTCTGAGCAGGATTAATTGAAGGATTAAGAAGAACATAAACTGGACTCTCGTTGATATCCATCAACTGTTGGGAACAAATGATCCACACTAGTCATGTAACATATGTAATTTCACTCTAATAAAATGAAATACATAAACTATATCGACTATGGTAGCCAACTCAGACTCTGACTTCATCTGTTTTAAATACAACTAATTGCACTCTGTCCAGAATGTTGGTTCCTAGTCCTAGTACTTCTTTTGTCCGTCCTCACTTTGACTATCCCGTATATCATCAAAAACTGAGGCAGATAAAGGTTATTATTTTGTGAGACCCTAAATATATAAGCAGCAGTTAATGGTCTGTCTAGCAAAAGGGTGTTCGCAGCAAGTGTGAATACATTTGCAATTAGACATGGGCAAAGAACAAAAAAAAAAAGAATCTTGCAGCTCTTCATATGAAATGATTCTGATCCCAAATGTCCTTTTCACATACAAGAGATACAATGTCCGAGATCAAATCAGCATGAGTGTTCAGCGACGAAGTTTGCAGTTCTTGGAAAAAAAAAAGTTCGAAATTGCCCAATCGAGCATAGGTAGAGTAAGATTAAAGTGCTCACAGATTTATGAATTATCATATCGGACTCTTGAGCGTCTCTCCCAGTTGAATACCATCCAAGAATATAGAATTGCGGGAAAACCTTCTTATCTGCTAAGCGCATCAGGTATTAGTATTTTCTAATCTTTGTTTCCCCAAAAGAAACCTAAACAGCAATCATAGTGGAAAGAAGATTACTGACGCACTAAAATATTAAAAACACCAAAATAAAATCTAATAAAATAAAAGGAACGCACAAAGCTCTTGCTTTTTCTCAAGAAAAGCGCGGTCGAGCGAGTGGCTGTCGTCGTCGTAGAGAAGCTCGAAACTGTTGAAGATCTCGACAGTGCGGCCGCGCTGGACTCCGATGACGCAGCCGACGACGCGACGCGGATGAGACTGGGACTTCACTCGAGTAAAGTGATCGGAGATGTTGACAATCACAAGCGGGTGGAGCTTGAAGGTAAGCCCACTGCTTGAAGACGACGCCATTTTCCCCCCTCTCTCTCTCCGATTAATGTGCATATATTATTAAATTCAAATTATTTTCTTTCTCTTGTAGAAAGGTGAGAACTGAATATAAGAATTAAAAATAAAACTTAGCGGCCGAGTCGAGAGAATCTCTTCCCGCAAGACAATTACGCTACAGTAGTGCTCGGTTCTTAGCGGATTGTCCCCAAAGGTAAAACGGCTTC
>JAPKLW010000171.1:628842-761349 GCA_026898455.1 Plectranthus barbatus
TAAATATTTCCGTACGAGTAATTAACTCGAATTTGTCCGGATTCCAATATCTCTTTCATAAAATCTATCATATTGCATGAACCAGAATTCCACCATTCTCAGTTCCCAATAAATCAAGAACTACGACCACCTGTTTACTTCCTTCCTCCCTTAAAACTTTCACCTGCTTCCCAGGTACATTTATTCTCGATAATTTGAGTTAAAGCAGCTACTGTCACTGAAAAAAATAAGCGGTGCCGTGCTGCCACTACTGAAATTCGGGAACTTGTTAGCGGTGGCGCCGCCTGTGCGGTGCCGGGCTCTTCTTCGTCATCTAACCCTCTTGGAGCTCTTGCGAACGCACTTATTGGTTCATCCTCCAAAACCCAGGTTCTTCGATCACTTTCTATTCTCTTTTCACGCTTTAATTTGGACGGTTTTATTGCTCAAGTATATGTCTATATTGGAATCTGGCTGTGTTTGTGGAAACTTATTCAAGTTTCTTTTCCGTAGGATACTATGATTATGTGATTGAGCTATAGTGCATTTGATTGTCAAACAATTTCTGCACTTTGGGATTGTTGACACGTGATGTTTAAAAGACGATTTGAAGATTGGGGTGTAGAGTGCAATTTGGGGCTGTTGTACTTGGAATTTTATGCAATCACAGGCGCACAATTGTAATGGTTCTTGCTAAGTTGGTGGAGAGAAGATCTCCCAAATAAATTTTTCTGACGGTCGTTCTCCTGTTCATGAACTTCCTGTTAGTAATCAAAGAGTAGGTGCATCTTTACCACTGACCCATTCTTAGAATTGGGATTGGCGGCATGATCAAATTTTTTGTTATACCAAATTTGACCATTTTATTACTTCTCCTGGGATATTGTCTTTGGTGCTGAAACAAAATGATGAATGTCAACTTTACACAATTGATTGCTCTCCGGAAGTCATAGACTTTCGTCCCACGCATAATTTCTAACAAGTTCTCCCTTTATGGTCAAGTAGGAAAGGCTTCAAGAGATACCAACTGGAACAGCTACAGCATCCGACAGCAATTTACATGCAGGGGTGAAAGAGCATTTTGATGCTGCACTTCCAGGGTCTGAGCATGGATATTTACTGCACCCTAATGCCCAGGTCTTGTAGTTTGCCTTTATCTTTTACTGCTGCTTGCTGGTTGGAACTATTGGGCCAGTTTCATAACCCGTTATACTTTCAAGGATCTGAGTTTCTTCAAGGCTTTCGTTCCATGGATCAAAGTAGGTTTTCAGATGCTTGTGATGACATCTAGAGGCCTCAAATCCCTCATTATGTTGGCAGGGCTGGCCCAGCCAACTTCCCTTTAGAGCAACCTCAACTTCAAAGAGCTTTTGGGGGTAAATTTTGGAAGTTCTTTATCATTATTAAAGATCTTTTCCTTCAACTTATGTTTGCTTTGATTTAGTCTTTGGTGGTGTTTATCACCTTTTTATATAGTATTATTGACCAAAGCTGTTTCTTGCTAACACTCAGAAATGACCTTAAGACGGACATTTTGATAGTTTAATTAATTGAATTAATTAAGATGATCACATTGACTCTCATAAGAAGTTGAAAGGGTGATGAAGGCCACTCCTGCAGTCTCAATACGTTGAAGAGGTCCGAAAAAATGGAGTCAATAGCAAATGAATGAAATTCTTGTTTATATCTGGTGTCCTCTTTTTGGTTGAGTTGGTAAATCATCCCAAAAGGATTTCTGCATGGGTTGAAGCATTGTTAGAGCTCATCTCCCTTTGATTTTGAATTTCACTTTCCCAGTGCATTGCATTTGTGTATTGGTTTATACTGTCTGTCAGACTATAAATAGAACATTGTACATTCGCTTGTGTTCCTGACCAGCTATTTAGTTTGCCTATTTTAGGGCCACGTCAAGAGGTTTTGTCCAATTTATTGCACTCATTTCTTCACAATGGCCATGGTAGCTTACCCTTTCGTCCAGCATCACTTACTGTTATAGGATTGTCTGAATGAGATAAACAATGCATACATGATCGTAGCAGTGTCATGGCTCATCATCTTTTTGCAGACAAGAGTCAGGACTTTATTGACACGCAGCCGCAGGTAGTTGTTCCAAAAAATCCTCATTGCTTGTCATTTTCCCATTAGATAGTACTTAGATTATATTCAAGCATACAGCTGTCCATCCCTTTGAAATATCATAACATATTTAGACCGAGTCCTCGAACAATGGTTTTTGTAGTAAATAGTAATATGGGGTTTTAATGTCCCAACTTTTAAACATTGTCAAAGATTATCTGCACTGTTTGTTATGAACTTTCTATGAAATGTGCTAATGTATATTTTTCAGTGCATGATAATGGTTGTGTTTCTTCTATTTCTTACAGTAATATTCCCTAAGTTTTGAATGTATATTGCACTTTTGTCATTTTTAGATATTGATTACTATATCCGAGCCAGGGCCAATTCTTGGAAGATTTCCAGAGCTAGAGGATAATTGTAACTAGTCACGAGGTATGAAAGCTCGGTCTGATGGTGCATATGGATGGGTTTTAGGGTTTGCACAACGACGGTTGCCTCACGACGATTCAAATATGTGGGTTCAGTCATTTGAACGACAACATGGTGCAAATGGTTGGGCATTTGGATTTGAGCATGTACGTAATTGTTTCTTCTTGTATATTTTATTTTTGCAGACTTTAACATTATTTGGTCTGGTTGATTGTCAACATTTATTCCCAGAAAGAACTAGAAGAAAATGGAATCTAATCCAGTTACTTATTTAGACAAATAGTTTTTTTTTGGTTTACGAAATAAAACATTAGCACCTTCGAGTGTAATGTCTAATGCAGCAGTTTTCTTTTTAACATTATAAGAATATTACTTTACCTCACTACAGGAAGAATTCTGTTTAAATCATAATTTAAGTCCCTTGGATGGTCCAACTACCTCATTGTTTTTTTTGCATTAACATGAACTTTATAGTAGTCTTTAGCTTATCCTTGTTTTCTTGGTGATTACTGGCTGTTGTGACTGCATATTCCTTATATTGACCCACTAACTGAGACTTCAAAGGAGAAGTTTGCGCAAGTTTACTCATCTTTCACCATTTAATTTTTGGGAAAACTATGAAAAATAGCTTAGAGTATTGGTAATTATGAAAAATACCCTAGTGTTTCATTATGTCCTCTAAAAATACCCTTCTCTGTGAAAAATATCCTAAAGTTTCTCATATCACTGAATTATATCATAATGTTTGATTCTGTCAATAAGAAATACCCTACATCGCAAACGGTGTTAAAATTCTTATGAATCATATGTTAATTTTAATACAATATATGCCACATATATACCGGAAAAAATGAAATGTCATGCATTATTTAATATATGATTCATCAAAATTTTAACATCATTAACGATTGATGTTGAGGCTAGGCCCAATTGGCCCAGACTGGGCAAAACCGACCCTGCACCCAATAAGTCGACCCAGATAAAGACAGCCTAACAGCCCGGCCAAACCAAGCCCAAAAGTCGAGGCAAGACCAACGACAGGAAACCACGACGCTAGGTAGGGTCCAATATCGTCCCCGTGCTCGACCTCGGGGTCGACTATGATCCTGAATCCATTGCCGACCCCGAACCAATGGATAATAGCGACCGACGAAGACAAGTTGCAGCAGTTATAACCGACCCCGGGATTTTTGGAGTTAGCTCCGATAAATTCAGGGTTGTGGCGAACATATCTAGGTTTAATTAGGCCTTCTATTTTGTGTAACTGGCCCCTCTCTTTTGCCTCTATAAAAGGGAGACGCCGGTTAGATTTTAGGATATACTTTTTACGTTGTATGCTAACCGAATCTCTGTAATTGCTCTTAATTCCTCTTATTCAATCTTAGATTTAACATTCCATTCGAATTACGTGTGACGTCGGTTTGCGTATTCATCCTATTTATTTCTCAATCAATAAGGGCCTCGATCAATCCAATTACGAACTTCAACAGTTGAGGGTATTTATAATTGAAAAAAATTCAAACATTAGAGTATAATTTAGTGATAAGAGAAATATTGTGATATTTTTTATAGTTGACGGTATTTTTAATTGATAAAATGAAATATTAGGGTATAATTCAGGGAAGGAGAAACATTAAGGTATTTTTCATAGTTGACTAATACTTTAGGATATTTTTCATAGTTTTCCCTTACTTATATTACTTAAGTTCTTTAATTTCACTTGAGAAGTAACAACAATGTTGCAATCCTATTTATATGGTTATCTATCTCCCAGTTTCAATTGCTTTTCATGGAGAGCCGGTCCATGTAAGAATTGATGTTACTATGGATAATTTAATTTTTAAAAACATGAAAAATTACACCAGCTCTGGATAAACTACCACTACCACTCCACTCCCCTTCCACTGCTTCTGAGTCCAAGAAATTGAAACAATCTGATAAGTGCATTTTTCCCCACTTCAGCTCCCCTTCACAGCTCCTGTACCTAGGAGTACCACTACCTCCGCGTTCAAGAAAATGAGACAAACTCAGATTGCTGATTACTTCCCCACATTTCCTCCTCTTTCACTGATTCGTACCACTAACATCTCTCCTCCACCTTCACTACTTTTGCCCCTTCTGAGAGTGGCACTAATGTCATTGCGTGCCAAGAAGAACTAATAGCGAAGATATATCTCATTGTAAAACAAATTAAATTGACGCAACGGGACTTGGATGAGTTGGAGAAGCTAAAACAAAAATTGTTGGATGTAATTAGTCCGAAAAACCGCCAAAGAATACTTGATTTGGCGGAGGCAACAACCAAGGAGCTTGCGCCGTCAAAGGAGGCTTTGGGGACCATTCAGCCGGCAATGGAGATTGTGGCAGGCGACAATGTGCCGGAAGATTTTGCGCCGCCGGGGGAGGCTGCCTAGGTCTATGATTTTTTTGTAATGGAATGTGCACAAGAGAGTCGTACAGATATTTGTAATACTTGACAGCTTTTCATAAATAAAGTTGCACACATTACGTTTCTCTTTCTATCTTTTCATTATTATTTATCTTTCTTTTCCATTATTATGTTAATTTAATAAATCCAATCAAAAACATTATTATTTATCTTTTTGATTTTGATTGATGCAATCATACAAATGTGAGATTACAACACCTATTTATAATAGTAACTAATAGCTAGAATTTTGTCACCCCTACTTTAATCTGATGATTATAATTTACTATGTAGACTATTCCACAATTAAGTAATCCTTATCCAATTTCTAGAGAGCTCTATAGATTTCTCTAGAGCATGATTCTAGAACTTGGGCTGAATATAATAATTTATGCCCACAATCAAGTTTAATATTTTAGCATCTCTTTATACTTGATTCGTTCGTTGGCTCCTCTTGCGAAGACTTAACTTCTTTAGTAAAATTCTGAGCCAGATTGCATGACACACACATGAGGTAGCAGCTACATACTCCGCCTGGCATGTCGAAATAGTGACAATAGGTTGCTTCTTTGACATTCAAGCACACTATATCTCCCATGTAGAACACAATCGCATGGACCACAAGGCTAGGCACATGATTTTGCTGCTGAATGCGGGCAACATGGATTGGCAGAAGATGAGTTGGTGGATAAGTTTTCCTTGGTAAATGTCAATGACTGGTCGGTTGAATTAGAGCGTCAGGTTACTCATGGAATATCGGGTGATCCTCATGCTGCTAATTGGGCTAATGCTTGTGATGAGTAAGTTTAACTGTCAGAAATCGTGATACTGTGAAAGTAATGAGTTCATTTTCGTTTTTGTTGCTTTTATTTTGAATTGTTTTATTTGTATTTTGTCTTCTATTTAAGTATATTTTTCAATCCGACTTTCTCCATTATTTTCAAATGATAACATAAGTCAATCTGGATCTAAAAATTCATTGTTCAAGGTAAACGTGCACTTTAAGTTGTTTGGATATAAATCTTGTTTGACCTGCAGTTACCTAGATGAGCAAGCAGAAATCAAAGCATCAAGAGGGTTATATATGTTCTCTGATTTAAACCATTATGTTGGGCGTCCTAATCCTCTGAAAGAAGGGCAAGATCTTTTCCGAAAGCGAAGCAGTTCTTACTTTGGAGGCTGAGGTTCTGAAGATCCCAGATAATGCTGAGGGTTGGAGATTACTCGGTATAGCTCATGTGGAGAATGATGATGATTTGCCTTTGTTTTTCCTCTTGAAGCCCTGACAAATTGCTGCTGCTTGAAATTTCTTGTAGTGTATTTTCGTGCTCTTTTATATCTTAATAGTTGTAAAATTTGTGTGTAATTCCCTTACATTATGTTAGAGTTTTACAGTAAAACTCGTGGGAGAGGTATTCTCAAATTTGTTTTAATTACATGTCTGGTAGTCTGATCTGTAATTTTCTTGTTATCCTCTTGCTATCGTTAAGACAATTAGGCGATTGCTGCTGTGATGCGGGCACATGAAGTTGATCCGACAAACCTGGAAGTTCTTCTTGCTCTTGGTGTGAGTCATACAACTTGTAAGTAGCTAAAGCATCGAAGTTCGTAATGGCAATTGCAGTTCCCCCCTTAGTTTCCTGGGCTTGCTAATTGTGAGGAGTTACCGAGATCATTTATAGTCCATAGACCTCTTGTGGTTTTATAGAAACTTGTGCTCTACTGTATTATGATTTTATTTTTAGGATCTTATGCTTACAGTAGGTTTTGCCTCCAGAAAACTTAACCTTTCTAATGTGGAAAAATGAATTTCACTTTTGTTCATATAATTTCCAGAGCTGGAACAAGCAGCTGCTCTGAAGTACTTGTGCAGTTGGCTCCGCCACCATCCTAAGTATCGGGCCGTTTCCCCTCCGGATCAGCCTGATAATTTGTCCTATGCTGATGTAAGTGTCCAAATGGACTGCAGCATAAACGTGAATGTGCACACACCACTATGCATCCTATGTTGTCTTTTTTAGATATAAATATCGAGAGTGAGATTCATTATGTAGTTCTCTTTGTGGTTTTACTGCTCTAAGCTTTCTCCCGATGATGTTGATGTACATCTAGTTCTTGGGGGTGTTGTACAACTTGTCCAGAGAATATGACAAAGCCGTTGAAGCTTTTCAGACATCTTCGAAACTCAAACCACGAGATCATTCTCTCTGGAATAAGCTTGGTGCAACACAAGCTAATGGTGTTCGCAGTGCTGATGCAATTTTTGCTTATCAGCAGCTGAAAACCCTTGAGTCGTATGCCGGGTTTTAAATTTTTTTTATTCATTTAATTTGAATACTTTGAAACTACTGTGTGCTGCTTCTGTGAATCTGATTTTCAACTGTAATTATGTTTGAAAACATACTTTCTGCAATGGTGCTTTGATATAATTTCCCTTAATTTTTATGTTGGTTGGTTTTCAGGCGCAAATATGGGAATCAGTTATGCCAACCAGGTATGGTTGATTCTGATTTATAACATATCGACTAGTTTACAGTTAAGAAGTATTGGTTTGGTGGAAGAAATAATGTTTGTGACAGTAACGCATCAACTTGGCATTTAAAACAAAGCTTCTATCAACAAATATAATTGTGATGCTTGATGGCTAGTATGAGGAACAAGATTTTCTCTCTTTATTAAGAAAGAAATCTAAGTGAGGGCTTCATTCTTGATGTGGATCAAATCTGATTATCAACTTGAAATTTGAGAAACCCGAACTCACTTTACTCTGCTTAAACATGTCATGTATATGAATATATAGTATAGAGATATAAGCGCTAGTAGTTGTAGGCTCATTGATAAAATTGTTAACACATCATCATCAACATTTATCCTGCAAAAAGAATTTGCCCTGTAATGGAATTGATCCTGTTTTGGAGAAGCTTCAACTTTTGTAGATATGGAAGATCCTAGTAGTAATGTTGGGGTGGATAAGCTTTGTTTATTGTAATCAGTCAACAAGGGATGAAGAAGAGTAGAAATGCTAGGGTAGAGGGATTTTGGTAACTAGGATCACTCCAGATCCTCTTTTTTACTTACCAAGTAGAATCTAATGCATGCATGGTCTTGGAGAGAGAGAGAGAGAGAGAGAGAGAGAGAGAGATGGGTGGTGGTGATGATGATTTGAGTGGGATAAGGTTGAGGTGGGAAAAAGGTGGTTTCAACAAATGAGAGTCAACAGACAATGCCCCTATTTCTCCCTATCCATCTACGAATACCACTTTTGCACTTCAACGATCTTTGCATATCCTCATTTTCTTTTTATATTATTATTCAGCACCCTCACCCCCACCCCCACCCCCATCAAATCTTGATTCTCTTTCAGATAAAGATGAGCCATTATTTATCTGAACTTACATTTTCACCATGCCCAATCTCTTTCTATGTCTATTCATGGTATTTTTGTACCATAATATCAAGAATTTATCCATTCTGCCTCAAAAGCATCACTGTTTTTGCTCACCTCGACGATAATTCCTCCTTCATTTATCTCCAATCTTTTGAGGACTCTTTTCCGATAATTTCATAATCATCTTCTAGCAATGGTGGATTCAGAAATTCTGAAATGGGGTGCGATATATAAATAAAATAAAAAGATATAAATAATTATTATGTAATATTCAAAGTCCTATGATTAAAAATGTAAAATTAACCAAAAAAATATACAATATCAAATAAAATTACAAGAGTAACTAGATATTCAAAGGTGACTCATGGTTATTTCTCTTTTCTCCTTTTTTATATAATTTTTACAATTTGTTAGTAGAATTTTGAATATTGAATAAATTATTAAATGCACAACAAATTAATTTCTACATCATCATTTGAGGAACGATATGCAAACTTCCACTCAACAAAGTACAAATCATAACTACAAAACAAAATTATAACTATAAATCATTATTATAAATCAACAAATCATTGATCATGTAGATTGAAAAGTAAAAATAAAACTATACCATAAAAAAACAAATATAAGAGGAAAAAAAAAAGAGAAACAAAAAGAAAGAGAAGTGTGGTTTACCTTAGTAACTTTCACAATTTCACGGGAAAGAGTGTGTGGAGAAGAAGCATAAAACGGTGTGGATAGCGTGGACGGCGGTAGACCGGAGTGGAGAAGCAACGCCGAGAGGTTGATGGATTTGGGTAGGAAGAAATCAAAGTTTTAAATTTAGAATTTGAATTATTTGAGTAATTTAAGATTTAGGGTTTTAATTTTATATTTTTAATTATGCATTTTAATATAATATTTTCTATATTAAATTTAGTAAAATATTTATGAAATAAAATAAACTGAGGATACATTAATTGTAAATATATTTAAAAAAAATATATGTACCCCATTTGTCTACATGCCATTCATTCCTAATAATAAGCAAAATCTTACATTTTTTTTTAATAAAAACATATTCTACTTAAATTCAAAACCCAAATGTTTCCAAAGGATTTTGATTGCATGATTTCGTGTCACGATTTAAATACTTTCACCATCCTAATCATTAGCCGAATTCTATTTTTTTTTTAAAATAGTAATACACTAATTTAAACAAACACTAACACACTCAAATATCCTTAAAAAAAATTTGATTTTAAAATCTCTCGCTTTAACCACTACCCCGAACGAATGAGGCCAAAATTCTACATTTTATTAGTATTTAGTGTAGCACAATAGCAATTCTCCCTCCTTGGAGAGAGAGAGAGAGAGGGAGGGCGTGCATATGTGCAGGGTAAATGAGTCCAAGCGTCTGTTTTTCATTCTCTTTTCGAATTATATATTCTTTTTTCTTTTAATTAAATTATATATTGATTTTGAAGTTATGGTTACATAAATGAAATGCAAGTAGTGAGTGAAACTAATGTTAGGAAAATTAGTGGGTGGATTCTGATGCATATAACGACTAAAAAGTAAGAGAGATACCTAATTTTTCCAAAAAGCATTTTATGAATCTGACAACAAAGGAAACTAATCATACTACAAACAAGTACAATCAAAGAAAACAAATCCAATCCAATCCAATCCTGCTTGACTATTATTATTATTATTTTAATACAAAAAATCTCTTCTTCTATTAAGCAAAAAATGATGAAAAAATCTCAAAATAACGGCCACAAAATAAAATAAAAATGATCGATCGATCGATGTAAAATAATGTAAAAAAGAATGGAAAAGAAAAGAAAAAAGTGGGAGGAGGGAATTAGGAATAAGAAATAGTAGTGATTGATGGAAGAAGCTGTGTGATGAGACATTTTGTGATGGGGAAAAATAATGAGTGTTGTTTTCTGCATCCATTTCTTATTTTTTAACAGTGGAAATCAAATTAGGTTGCTTCTTTCTTTTTCCTTTCATTTTGGATCTATCATTTCCACCTCTTCAATTGAATGATTGATTTTATGTGTCTTCCCCTCCCTCCCTCACCCACACTTATTAATTTAATGCTTCATTTCTTTGATGTTCATTCAGCTACTAGCTCTTCGATCGAGGAATTTGTACTTTTTCTATTTTTTCTTATTAATTAATATTACTCTTGCATAGAAAACTGAATATAATGAGAGAAAAAAAAAAACAGAACGAATAGTTGACTTCAATTATTCATTTGTAAAAGTATAAAGTGTGATTAGGATGAAGGCGAAGTTAAAAGGTAATTAATTTTATATTTGAAAATAAATAAAACCCTGAAATTTGGGCGTTGTTTATATAACCAACCAAATAAATGCTTCTCGAAGAAAACAATGTTTGCTGGGAGTACAAAAAATACTTAGTTTTTTTTTTTCTTTCCTTTTATTTATTCATTTGTAGGAATTTCGACACGCGATTTATGCCTTTGCTGTCTCCCTCAGACCACGCACAACACACACTGAGTTGGAGCAATCTCAAATATTTTGTATGTATTTACATTTGTTTCCAACTTCACAGCTTCGAGTTTTGTGGAGTTGAGTTCTTAATTCACAAAAAAATAATAAAAGATAGCTAGAATAAAAGATTCCCCCAAAAAAGATCTTAAAATATACAATTGAGAAGAAAAAGGTCAATTATCATAATCTCACTTTCCTTTTTACACCATGTTAATATTTAATTCTGAGAAATGATCAATATATATGTATGTGAAAGTTTAGTAATTAACATTGATTATTAAACACCATAAAAATAGCATGAAATACTAAATGAAAAATGAATGGAAGATGGGAGTTGTGAAAATATAAAATGAATTGCATATCTCAAAATCATAAGTATAGTAATTAAACATAATTAGAGATTTGAGAAGTGGTATTGAGTAAGAAGATTCATGGATTTGAGATTGATTTGATTATGAGATGGTCCATGGATATTAGTGCCAAGAAAAAAACATAAAGAAATGAATATGATAGTAATTAGTAAATGTTTGGTATGATTATCTCATGTGGACTTCAATTAATAAATTAATAGAGTTGGGGGCACAATTTCAGAGACACGAGCGAGGAAACAGGGATCTCGGACTTCACACTTTTTGCTACAAATTTTGCTCAATATCAAGATTCCCTTTTTAACGACTCAAACAGCATCCAATATTAATCTCTATACTATATAATTTTATCCACCAAAAAAAAAAATTTATAAAAAAAAATCGAAGTTCTTTTTTTTTTTTTTTTTTTGTAAACTCAATATCCATTTATTCAATAATTGGTTCATTTTCAAAAATTAACTAATATACTGTAATAATAATGAGAAGTAAATAGAGATCTATTTATTTAAATAATATAAGCAATATGCATGAGTATTAGAGAGAGGGCGATGTGGGATGGACGGGTGAGATGTAACATTCCATGCGTGCGGGGAGAGGCAATTGTATGATCCCAAAGAATAAAAATAATGTATGAAGAAGCAGCAGTGTGTGTGAGTCTGATAAATCTGAAAATATTTATTGCAAAAAGCAAACATTGTTGCTGTTGCGTGGGCGTCATCAAATACTCCTCCTCATCAACCATCTTATCACTGTCACCCTACTATTACTTGCACACAATACAAATCCAACCTGCACTTCTCAAACACTAGAACCAAGGGCTAGCAGAGAGCAGTGCATCATCATGCCATTCCACTGAATATCAAGATTTCAGTATCTTTCTTTTGCTTCTTGTGGAGCTGAAAACCATACAGAAGAATTTTGTGGCCCTCTCAAGTCATGCTACTCAATTTCACAGAATCAACCCTCAATATTTAATACTTCCATTTTCTCCAATTAATCAATTTGCATTACTATTTTACGGTTTGGGTCGTGTCAGGTTTGTTGCACTTTTGTGGTTAAGAAAACTCCATTAATACACACATGCACGCATATAGATATATGAATATATATATATAGGGATGCGTTATTATCACAAGTCCCTCCTTAGATGCTAGATGAGAATAAATCCAATTCATTCATATTAAAATTGGACGTTCAAGATTTATTTTCCATGAATAAAAAATTGTTGCATTAATTAGCTTTAAAAGATACATTATAAGGTCTAATCTGTAATTTTCTGAAATCCAATATCCCACTACCATTTGATTTCCCTAAATACCGCAATGTAATTTCTAAATTATTGCAGTTAATTCCCACCCACTTCATATCATTGAATTTCAATTAAATTAACTACATCCATTTACTGCAAATCTATCAATGAACGACGAACTTCTACAAAAAAAAAATCGACCGATGCCGGCGAGGATAAATCGTTGTTGATATATTGCTTTCATTTCAAATTTTCTGACTTTTTGTTTTGTTTTGATATGTACATTTGTAATTTCATGCGGAGAGTTTTTTATTTTATTTTTTGTGAATTTTTGTCTAATAATTGCATTTTGAGATATTATATGTGATTATTATGGCACGGGCATGTCGATTTATTCGATTATAAGTATTTATATGGATTTTAATTTTTATTAATTGTACAAACTTTTAGGATTTATGGGATAATATATTTTTGAATTTGATTATAAGGTGATTAATGAATATATTTGCGGCAAAATATTACATTATTCTATTTAAAAAGCTGCATTATCTATCATAAACTATTGCATTGTTATACTAATAAAGTTGCATTATCTATTGTAATTTGTTGCATTTTTTTTCTTCATTCTTTGTTTATTTTGCATTATATATTAAATGCAGCAAATTAAAAAAAATCAATTTGTGGCAAAATATTACATTATTCTATTTTAAAAGTTGCATTCTCCGGATTAAAAAAAAAAAGTTGCATTCTCTGTTCTAAACTATTGCATTGTTATATTAAAAAGGTAGTGTATGTACAAGATATTTAAAAAAATGTAATAACATCAATCAAGTTATATGAAACATATAAAAACGAAAATCAACAACAATTAGAATGAATATAAAATCTGCAGAATCTAGCAACGGATATTGTATTATAATAATATATTCATAAAAGTTGCATTTCCTAACAAAAATAACAACTAAATCATAAGAAAACAAATAAATAACAATATATTTGTAATTACTTCCACTTTTCCTAACCTTTTTACAATTTCTCGAATCAAGATAATGTAAATTTAGAGGCCTAAATAATGCATATATACAGACTTGAATAATGCAAGTACAATACAATAAATACAAAATGAAATCATTAAATTTATAAAAAATAAATAATGCAATATTTCATGGGAGTTTAATGCACATTCACATGCAATACAATGCAAAAAAAAAAATAATAATAAAAACACCTTCATGCAAAAAAACTCAAGGACAAAACTTCATCATTTTAATACATTATGTATTAAAAAAGCCCTTAAAATTAATACAATATTACAGGATAGTATTATGCAAATTTAGATACAATATAATGCAAATAAATTAATGTCTTCCAAAAACTAAGATTTTTCATTAAATTAAACCACCATATTTGTATAAAAAATATGATGGGAAGACTACTGAACATCGCCATTTCCATAAGTGAACATCTTTATTTGCAAAAAATAAAAAAAATCAATAGGTGACGTGAACTATGCAATAAAATAGAAGCCCTTAAAAAGTAATGCAATTATACAGGCAAGTATTATGCACATTTACATACAATATAATGCAAAAAAAAAATCAAAAATATAAAAATACCTTCACTTGAGTTCATGATCGATTAAACAAGATTCCAAGATTTAAAAACCAGTGAAACGTGTATAATGTAAAAAAGAAATATTCTAAATGAAATAAACGTATATTGTAAATCTTGGAGGAATAAATTAAGGAAATGGTTATGGAAAGAATATCATGGGTATTTCTTAATTCCCAATACACCCTTCAGTAATTAAATAATAAAAGAATTAAATCCAAATGTTATTTATGTCATACAATCAAGGCCATTAAAACTTTTAAATTAATGGCCAAGATCTATTCTCATCTCACATCTAGGAGGGACTTGTCATATGAATATGACTCTATATATATATATATATATGCTTGGATGCTTGAAGAGCTATAGTAAACAAGGGGAATCGACAAAGAGAAAAAAAAAAGGGAGTGGTCCATGGAATTATACCCCCCCAGACACGAGAGAGATCCCACTGCTAAGTTGTAGGAGAGAAGAGAGCTGTGGAGGGGAACATGGTTGTGCAAATACATGTGTATTTGTCAAATTTTATGCTTTTGTTCAGGGGGACATCACGCACAAATTAGGGCTACAAACTACTACTCTCTAATATATATATATATATATATATATATCTAACCAAATTTATAACTCCCAACACCTATACTAATTAATATTCGGCTCCCTAATCTCTTGCCTAATATAAATTAAAAAAAAAAGTAATAGTAAGAAGAAGAAGAATAAGAACAAGAACAAAGAACCTTTTCTCTCTCATCTTGACAATCCACAAACCACAACAAACAAAGGAATTTTAGGGAAACCAAAACAACTTATATAACATAGTCATTACCACATTTCCATTAACCACCATGTAAGGTACTTTAATTCATTTAATGTCTTAAAAAGTAGAACAAAAGGCATTATATTATTAGGGGTGTGCAAAAAGTGAAAGCTTCATTAGAATTAAATTAAGATGAAAAGAGAAGCCAATTACCTGGCCACCAAAACAACAAGACAAACAGCCCTTCCACAAGATAATGGTAATTAAGTATCCAAATGAAAGGAATATTTCTAAAAGAAAATAAATGCGACACATCGCCTCCTCAAGAGGTAGTAGTAGAACGGAATCTTTGATAAAAAATAAAAAAAAAAGCTTAATAATTAGTGTAAACTGCAAAGGCAAATTAAATCAATCCGATTGATTAATTAAAAATTGAAGAAACCCTCAAACAGCACTACTATAAATATAAGAATAAAAATATGGGTGTTTAATTTTAGCACTCCAAGAAAAACCTGAGTGAGAGGAGGAAGAAGAAGAAGTGGTTGGTTAAGCTAGCTAGATAGACGCCCAAATCCATGCAACATAAATTAGGGTTAGGGTTAGCGCCAAGAGGAAACCGAGAAGAGGGGCTGATGCTGCCATCCCAAGAAGAAGGAATCATTCAAGACGTGGAGCTGGTAGCCCTCAGATGGATAATGGAGGCGGAGTAGCAGCTTCGCCTGCGACAGCGCAAAAGGGCTCAACGCCACGTTGCTGAACCCCGCGTTTCTCATCATCATCTCCCACGATCGGAATCTCTCGTGCCGCTCCTTCCGGTTCTCCCCCTCCGCCGCCACGATGTCCGCGATCTCCCTTCCGAACCATATCTGCTCCACTGCCACCCGGTCTCGGCTGTTGGGAGGCAGGGTCGCTTCCAGAGAATCGAACACCGCCGCGTAGTGGTCCAACGCCTCCACGAACCGCTGCTGGAAGATTGGGTGGTTGTGATTTGCCTCCCGCTCCGCCACCGTCACCACCCTGGGGCCCATGGCCTTGATGCGGTGGAGAAAGAGGTGGAGGCGGTCGCGGTCCTTGAGGAGGCGATGGAGGTAGTGCACGCAGTTGACGGCGAGGGTTTCGTGGGGGAGGAGGAGGACCGAGGAGGTGGCGGAGATGGACTCTTCGTTGGAGAGGACAATCAAGGAGTGGAACTGGAACCGGAGGCCTAACGAGTGAGCGAATTTCGCCAGACGATCGCCTGTCCGTCGCAGGATCTCGAGATCATTGCCGGTTCCGGTGATGCGGAGCGTGGGCGGGGGAAACCGCTCCGCCACCGCCTGCATCAGCGGCGGCCACTGGACGCCGTGCATGATGTCGAAATCGAGGATGTGGATGGCTGGCTGACCCTCGATTGCTTCCAAGATTGCTTGATTCGCCGTGAGCTGACTAAACCTAATGAATGGGGTGACTTGGTTGAGAGACAAGTAGGAGGATTGAACGAGAGCATCATCGTGCGATCCAAGGTCTATTGCCATGGCGGTATGACTACTAGTGGAGGCGGCGGCGGGAAGAGGCATCATCTGGAAAGTGGATGTGGCCGCGGCGCAGCGGCTGAGGCGGAGGGAGAGAGCTTTGGTAAACTGGTGGACTAATCTTTCGGTGGAGTCGCCGTAGGGAGAGGAGTTGGATAAAAGAATGCCAATGAGGCGGTGGGCGGCGGAGAAGTCAGATCGGGAGATTAGTTCGGCGCAACTGATGAGCAGCTGACGCATGTGGAGAGGCGGCGAGGTGAGGCTCCGCGGCTGAATCTGGTGGTGGTGGTGGTGGAGATACACATTTGGTGGTGATGGCTCCTCCTCCTCATGGGAAGGCGAACCAAATGATCCCAACATACCTTAATAATAATTAGCAACGGCAATCACAAACCACCAAATGGACCCTCCACAGCTTCTTAATTAGTAAACAAACCCTAGCTAGAGAGAGAAACAGATCAACTCATCTCACACTCACACTCACCGCGACAATATTATATCCGGCACACCATTAATTACAAAAGAGGATAAGACTTTTAAAGGTGAGGGTGGACTTGATTATAGGGGTCCAGATTTTAAATATGTAGAATTTCAGCAAGTAGAATAGGAGAGGGGGTTGAAGAGACAACAAAGTTTTGCATCTTTTGGATTGAAAAGATTAAAAAAAAAAACATATGAAATGATGGTTTTATGATGGAGGTAGCAACAAGAGAGAGAGAGAGAGAGAGAGGAAGGGGGCAGGGATGAGGAGGAATAGGAATGAGATGAGGTTGAAGAAGAGAATAGCCGAGGGTTATAACTGCAGAGTAGCTAGGGAAGTAACAGTAAATGATAGAGCCACATATATGATAGTAAATGCCTATATATATACTTATATAGAGTGAGAGTGAGATTGAGAGAGGGGGAGGGGGAGGGGGAGAGGGAGAGGGATAAAATTAAAAAAATACTACTATATGTTAATGTAGGGTTCGGTAGTGCGTGAAAGGAAGCTTAGATGGGCTGGTTTTCTCACACACAGTGTTAGCGATTGAGAGGAAACAAGAGTCGCCGACATACATTACCAAATGTCTACTTCAACAGATGAAAAAGAGAATATTTGCCAAGTTTATAATTATTAATATTCTTCATATAACTTATTAATTATATACTCATATATCGATCATATGCACTTCGGGTTATTTTTTAGTGTATATGAACAATATTAATTAATTACTTTTATAAACATGTGGCACCGGTATTTCACTACACTACCTAAGTTTTGAATTTACTTATCTCCATTATCATCATATTTAAATAAAAAATTGTTCTAAACAAATTATCCCAAGTCATGATGCAGTACACAGCCACAGGAAAAAAAAAAAAAAAACAAACACACAAACATAAGTAGTTTACTCAAATTGTTAAATTTTGTTTTCTCAACTTTAATCCTCATTAATTTTGTTTGCTCAATCTTTCAACTATATTACATTATCCATATTTTTCACATTGAAAAATATAGAAGGCTGAAATTACATTTGTGGATAGAAAAATAATCAACTTATTTCCATATCAAAATTACCATTAGTTTTATATCCCGTTAGAAATTGCTTAATGGATTTGTTTGGGTCATCCTGTCTGCGGCTAAATAATGTAAATTCGAGTCTCACCAATGCTATTTTATTTTAAATTGATTGTTTCTATTAAAGCTCGACCTTATAATTTATTGTATGAGTTGGTCTCCTGAGAGACGGTCTCACCATTTTTTTATTGTGAGACGGACCTTAATACATTATTTTAATAAGTTAAATACATCATTTCATTTTAAAAAATTATATTATTTGCAATAAAGAAATACATCATTTGCAATAAAGAATTACATCATTTCATTAAATTTGTTTCACAATAAAAATGGTGAGACATCATTTATAATAAAGAAACACATCATTTCATTAAATTCGTCTCACAGTAAAAATGATGAGACCGTCTCATCTGAAACTTACCTATTAAATCGATTTATTGTAAATGGCAAAAACTTGCGTTAGGCAGGCCTAAACGGTTTAGGCGGGTTTTATCCTACCCAAATGGGTTGACCCATCCCAAATAAGATTTATTAATCCCAATTAAGGTATATTATATGAATTTAGGCTTGGGTTAATGGATAAAACCCGCCTAAATCGTTTAGGCCTGCCTAACCAAGACCTTCCCATTGTAAATATAGTAACTTGGAGTCTCATCAATGCTTCTATAAATCAAGTCACGCACAAGTAAAATTTATTGGGTGTGAAAAATGAAAATAGCCTTTTGAAATAGTTAGTGGAGGCAAAACCGTCCTTTCAAATGGGCTTTTAGTTATATTTAAAATTAAATTTTATTAGAGGCCTAAAAAATGATCAAATTGGATATGCATTATAATTTTGCTATATATAGCTGTATTGTGCGTACGTACCTATAACTGAGTTTCTTCAGCTTTATTATATTTATTTTCATGCATCAAAATCAAATGAACCTAACACGATTGCGCGTGAAAACATACCATCAATTTTACCACTTTTTTTTTTTTTTTAAAAAAAAATATCTCATAGTTATACTTTCAAATTTAGTGCTTGATGAGAAGTTTTTCTTCGACTAGACATATTTCATTTCCTGAATTTCAGAATTTGGTCAACACATAAACGTAATTAACATATAAAAATTTGTGTCTCATAGTTCATTCAAATCGATTTCATTTCACTACAAATTGCATTAATCAAGCGGCTTGAATATCTAGTCGAAACATCGTACACACATCAATTTTAATTTGATCGATCGATTTTAATATTGTTACATAATAATTGCAATTATCTAGCTAATATATCAATGGGATTATATTCCCCCAAAAATGATTAACTAGATACAGTCTAATCCTATAAAACTAGGAATATACTACACGATGGGGCCGGGATTAATTTCTTGTGTGTGACTATTTAATAGTACTTAATTTATTTACAATATATACAGCAAATGTTTGTCGGAATGTTTTCCACTTGAGATCTGATCGATCACTAGAATTGTCAAATCTGGATATATATATATATATATATATGCAACATTTTTCATTAGTAATGATAGCAGATTCCAGTGGGATTTGGGTTTGCATCCTTGTAAAGCAAAGCATTTAATCAATGTTCATGTAAATTTTTTTTTTTTTTTTGTACGTATAAAGCAATGATGGTATGAAATAGGTGAAGAAATATCAAAAGCAATTGATGAGAGAGAAGAGGAGAATGGGAATGAGAATGATTGTTAAGGTATCTCCAGTTTCCATGAAAGAATATTAACCTAATTAATAAGGGTTTTGGATATTGCATTTCCATATTTGCTTAGTGATTATTAAATGAAGGGGCCGGTGGGTAGGAGTAGGAGGGGACGCAGAGACTACACGCAAAGCCTTAAATGTGTCGAAAGCTACATGCTGATGCACAGACATATATATATATATATATATATATAGATACACTATACATACATGAACATGGACGATAGAGATAGAGATAGAGATAGAGATAGAGATAGAGATAGAGAAAGAGAAAGAGAAAGAGAAGCACTGGTCTTTGTCTTTACCCTGACAACCCTAAATTTATTTCCATGTTTGTCTATTTATATTGGATTCTCATTTCACGACCGGATGTTAAAACTAAAATTTGAAAATGACTGGCCCCCCCCCCCCCCCACCAACTCACGTGCTCTACATACATTACTCTCTCTCTCTCTCTCTCTCTCCCTCTCTATACGCCAATCTAGCTAACCTTTATTTACACTCCAACTATCCATATATGTATCCTTCCAATATTACTCTATGTTTTCGATCGTATTCCACCAATGACATTATTATTATCATCGTTATCATTATTATTATTATATATATGTAATGAATTATAATAAGTTATATATAATAGAAAATGTGAGTGGCCATGCATGCATATATATGAAATTATAGAATGTGAAAATAGGTAGGAAAGGAGGAAGAGTTGAAGATGCTGGAGGCCAATTGTGGTAAAGGGATGAGTTTTCACCTGCCCACCCATCTGTTTTCAACGCCAAAGCGAAGCACAAGTGAAATTTAGAAACATTGGATTGGAATCAATCACTTTCCATCACTTGGTCAATACCCTATCCTTAATGCTTTACTTTAATCCTTTCCCTCTCTTTGATTCCAAGCTCTTTCAGAATATACTATTTCAACTCATTTCATCTCTCTCTCTCTCTAAATCTCTCTCTCTCTCTTCCTCTCTCTCTATATATACAGACACAATCAAGCAACATTGGAATCAAGCAACCTCATGAACACAATCAAGCATCTTTCTCACTTTCTCACTGGATCCGCTCCCTATTATATATATATAGGGGGTTGATCTGGTGAGAATAGCTCTTATCATGAAAAATGAGAATAAATATAGTTCATAGATTTGACAACATCAATGATCCAGATTACATAAAAGATTCAACAAAAAATTCAACATTTTATCCTTATTTTACTTCATTAAAGGGCAACATAGTCTTTACGAACAATGAACGAACTTCAGTTGTGTTCATTTTATCTACTATATACTTCATTTTATCTCCAATCTACTTCATTAAATTCAAAAACAATATTTGTTATTTGAAGTTATACTTCATCTAACGGTCATTGTATCGCTCGTATGATTCATTATATCTACTGAGATATTCATTTTAGATATTATATTATGCATTATGATGTGATATTCTTTTTTAATCTTCACTTAGGTTTTGCATACATTTTCATATGTTTAATTAACAATCTAACAACTTTCTCTTTCCTTGGAATTAACTGACTGTCGCTCCCTTCAGTTTTGACCACATATGGAAGTAACACTTTGATAGTTTGTGGAACTAATACAGCATAATTATCTTCAAACATATTCTTTTTCATTGATGAATTGTTATAGTTAGCAATTGAGTCATCCAAATGATTTATAAAATTCATCCAATACTCTAAATTTCTCCTTTTGTAAGGATTCAGCGTATCAGCACATTCTGGTATAAATAAACCCGAGAACAAATAAAATGAACAACATGTTACTAAAAATGAAACGAACACGAAGACGAATTGATATATATTGAGAAATATCAAAACTTAATCAACAAGACAATCGAAATCTCATGGAAAATCGAAAAGAAAAGAAATTACGGATCCTAATCGCGTGAAAGAAGGAAATCAAAAAAAGAAAATCGTTTATTTGAGGGAGATACCATAATTAAAACATGTTAAATGACAATAATAGCCTTAAATATGTAACAATGAAGTACATACAGGATAAAATGAAAACAAAAATTATTAAAGTATGACCGCAAATCTTGTGCAATTAATGGCTGAAATTTATTCTCATTTCTTACATTAATATTTTATCTCATATGATCTAACCTCTATATATATATATATATATATATATATAGTAGAGTAGTACGTATTTAATGCATCAAGTACCACTATTTTTTGAGGTTTGGTAATGGAAAAGTTGTAATATATAAACGTGTTAGGTATTTCTCAAGATGCACTGCACAACAGCTTACATTATGGATTTATGTGGTGCACAATATTATTTGGATATATAGATTTTTGCATTTATATGATTAGTTAATCACTTTTAACTGGAGATCTTCATAACCCATCCAGCACTCATTAAGAGACACCATTTTAATTCTAAAATTGGACTAGTCGGTGTCAATAGATACGGAGGTTAGAGATGCTGGATCGACATGGAGGAGAACCCAAATTTTGACTTATATGTGTGTCGATCGACAGGCTCCCTGTCGATCGACATTGAAGCCCGAGAAGGAAAAAAAATGCATGTTTTGATTATTTTTGTTATTTTAGCCCAATACCTAGTTGGGATGTTTTTGATCCTCTATATATAGTGAACTCATTAGTGCACGAAAATGGTTATTTAATTTACTTAGAATATTCAGCATTGGAGTTTTTAGAGACTTGCAAGGTTCCTATTTCCGTTGTAAGGTAATTAATAATATGTTTGTTTTATTCTCGGTTATGATTTGTGGCTAGAAACCCTAGCAGGTTCTAGGGCTTATGATATTCTTTTATGATGCATGTTTGAATGAAATCAACTCTAATTTCCTGAACTCAATCAATTGAATCTAGATTTAAAGAAGGATCGTGAGATGAATTTGGATCTATGTTTATAGTTATTAATCAAAAGACCGAGAGGAGAAGATTAATAATAGAAAGAGGAAGTTAAATATACTTGTTTTCTGTCTCAAAAGGAAGAATTATGTGTAGGATTTAATTAGATAACTATTGAGATTGGTTGAATTTGTGTTCAAGAGACCGAGAGGAGATAGTCACAATTTAACAATCTAGGGGTTTTATTGTCTAACCAAGGAATTTAATCCACATGAATCTTAATTTATCCCCATTGCTGAGTTGATGATTTTGCATGTTAAAGTTTAAAATATCTGCCCTAGGATCTGTATCTTTAATTATTGTCTTTTAAAACCTTCAAATTATTGCATTGTCATCTTTCAATTTAAAAACTAAATCCCTTTTTCAATTTCCTCAAACTTCTATGGTCTGAAAACTATAGCTAGTAATCAAGATATCTCGTTGCACAGTCCCTGTGGGATCGACCACCTTCGGGTGTAAAAATTTATTTACTCGCTGCTAAAAATAGCTTATCAGTTTCTCCTACAGGTGGCTTCAATTTCTGGGTTGAAGACTTCAAGATTCTAGTCATTTGCTCTTGTGTTCATGCACCTGAGAAGAAAACAAACTGCAGGGAATCAGCCTCTGTGTCGATCGACACAGGTGATGCAGCTGTATCGATCGACACACAAGGTGTCGATCGAAACAGAGCGCAAAACCTAAAATTACACACACACACAAACTCGAAAATAAATAAAAAAACTCAATCCATAAAATATTAAAACAATCCAATAACAAGATAAAATCTTACTATCCCCGGCAATGGCGCCAATTTGACAAGCTATAAAATAGCATGCAAATAAATTAGTAATTACACCCTAAGGTGGTCGAACCCATGGGGACAGTGCAACGAAGTCATCTCATGTACTGGATATAGTTTATCAATTCGTTGTTTGAGTAAACCAAAGTTTTAGAAGATGTTTTTGTTTTCAAAATGGAAAAGACTGAAAATAACTTTGAAATCAAAATCAAATAATAAACACAGATTCCAGGGAAATCAACCATTCCAATTCAACATGCATAAACAATCAATCCAGACCCAAAACAGTTATTAAGGTGGGAAATCTGATAAATTGGAATCAATTCCTTGATTCAGCAATTAAAACCTAGGTTACTAGAAAGTGAATTTCACCTCTCGGTCTCAAGAACACACACTAGTCAATCTCGATAAAGATACAGTTAAAAACCCTACAACTGATTGTTCCTTTTGAGACAAAACAATTGTATCAAATTATATTTTTCTATTATTAATAATCTCATCTCGGTCTCAAATTTATAACTATAAACCTTTTTCAATTTTCATCTCTCGGTCCTTCAATTGAAAATAGATTTTGAATTCAAAACAATATAATTTGAACCAATTAATTAAGGGTTGAATTTAATTGAATTACAACATGCTAAAAATGATGGTGAAAACCCTCGAATCTGTTAGGGTTTCTAGCCTAACATATCAAAAACACACATTGCAATAAACATAAAGAAACTTACTTGAATCATATTAAAAACTGGAATGGAATCTTCTATAACTTGAATCCAAATGCAACAATGAAAATAAAGAATACTGAAAAATTAAAGTGCTGAAAATTAATGTAAAAACAACTATTTATAGGGAAGAAATTAAATCTTCAAAAGGCAATGGGCTTGAGATAGAACATCCCCAAATTGAGATGATGTTTTCCTTTCCGAACTTTAGTGTTGATCGACACATTGTATGTCGATCGACACACACGCAAGTTGACATCCGGGTATGGCCTTCTTATCGATCCATCTTTCCAACTTTCGTGTCAATCGACACCACCGGTGTCGATCGACACACATGCATGTGTCGAGCCTTTCCTTCTCGCTTTGCCTTTAATCGACATCCGACCTTCATGTCGATCGAAATGCACCACATCGATCGACACAGAGGTCATGCTTCAGGATTTTGGCACATCTTCCAACTTGGTTGACTTCTCGTGTGTCAATCGAAGCTGCAACTTTGTGTAGCTCGGCTCTTTTCACCTTTTGCTCACTTTTAGCCTCAAATACCTACAAAACTGAGCACAACAAGCGTAATATCCCCTATAAATAGTTCATGCTTGATTATGAACTAAAAATGAATTTAAATGCATAAAACAATAAAGAAAACAAACCAATAAGTGAGACAAAATGTGAGCTTTTTATTAATCAACCTTTGGTATGTCGACCCAACATTTTTCAAACAAAATGGCATCACCTTGTAACAATAAATTCCTTGGTCGGTCATAAAAGCTGTATTTTCTCGATCCAGTGGGTATATTCGAATCTGATTATGTTCGGAGAAGGCATCCATAAATGACATTGCACCATGTCTCGTTATTGAATCTACAAGTCGATCGATGTGTGGCAATAGGAATGGGTCCCTGGGACAAACCTTATTCAGGTTAGTATAATCTACACATACACTGTTTTTTTCATTCTTCTTCTTAACTACAACAACATTTGCTAACCACTCTGGATATTTGACCTCCTTTATGAACCCAACAATTAATAAGTTACGCACTTCTTCTGTGATCGCAACACTTTTCTCCGGGGTGAAGTGTCTCCTTCTCTGATGCATCGACTTGAAAGTGGGATTAACCTTCAATTGATGCGAAATGATTGTTGGGTCTATCTCTGTCATATCTGAATGAACAAATACAAATGAGTCTCGCATTTCCTTCAAAAAAGACACCAGTCTCTCACGAATATCCGGTTGCAAGATTTTTCCAATAACAGTAAACTTTGACTTGTCCCTTTCATCGAGTATTACTTTCTCAATTTCTTGCTCCTCGATCGTCCCAATTATTTGGAGGGTGACCGCATACAATCTCTAGCAGTGTGTTGTTCCCCTGTATCGATCGAACTCCCCATGGGGTTGAAAATTTAATGACCTGGTGAAAAGAGGATGGTACAGCCTGCAACTTGTGAATCCAAGGTCGTCCTATTATTGCATTGTAACACGATTTCGCGTCAACAACTTGAAATAGAACTGATAGATTTTCCCCTTGAAATAAACCGGCAAATACAATTCCCCAATTGGGGTGAGTTTCTTTCCACTGAACCCCCCTAACTGACTTGTGCTTTGACTCTAGTTCTATTCTAATATCCCCATCCCTCTGAAAGGCTTAGAAATATCATATTTGATAATGCCACACTATCGACCAATATTCGTTTAACTCGACAATTTGCTATTAATAGTTCAATCACTAGTGCATCATTGTGAGGATTTCGAACCCTTTCGCAATCTTTGATAAGCTCATATTTCTACTCACTTATCACATTGTTTCTTATTTCTTTTATGCATTTTAGTTAGATTTCTTGAATAAATTGAGCATGAGTATATTTTTGGAGGGTATTATGCTTGTCATGGTAAGATTTTGCAGGTTTTAGGCCAAATCCAATGGAAACCCATACCGAAAGCAGCAGATGTTCAAGGAAACAGTCACGATTTCTTCCACACATGGAATTAGAGCTAATGGAGAATGGCAATAGAAAGATCTTTGAATTAGCTTTCCAATGCAACTAGAATCGGGTCAATCAGAGTCCGGGAGCAAAAATTATGGCCAAAACCGTGAGACTGCGCAGAAGGGTCAAAAGGTGCGAAAAAGGTCTCTGTTTCGATCGACACAGAAGCCGCGTCGACCGAGACGGAATTTTTTGGCGAAATTCTGGGATTTTTTCACATACTTTGGGCGATAATTGCTTGGGATTCAAGTTACACATCAATTTGGAAGCATTGAAGACCCAAAAAGGGAAGTTTCAACCAAGAAAATCATTCCTTTTGAAGTTTTGTGCAAAGAAGGAAAACATTAAATACCATCAACTCAAGAAGGAAATGCCCAATTTCATCAATTCCTACCATTCAAGAGTTTTACCCTACTCCTATATAAATTCATGTCTAGTTCATTGTTTATTCATTCCAGTCCAATTTTAAATTCGAGTAAATAGGGGATAATACCCTAAACTATTGAATTTTTTGGAAAAATACCCCAATCTATTTTCGTTAGTTAAAAATACCATAATCTTTACTTCCTATGAATTATACCAAAATGTATTAACACCGTTAGTTTGTGATGATTCGGCCGTTAAATGCCATGTGGCACCCACGTGGCAAATCAATATTTGATAATATCCTAATCTATTGATTTTTTTCGGAAAAATACCCCAATGTATTAATTTTTGTTAAAAATACCTCAATCTTTAATTTCGCTTGTGAATTGTACCAAATGAATTAACACTGACTACTCTATTTTATTATTGAAATATTATTTGATAAACTATCAATATTCGCTATATTTTTATAAAAAAAAACATACAAATATCATAAATTAGAGTACATGATTAAGATTCGAGTGGATGACTATGTTGCAAATGTTATATGTACGACCTCAATCTAGATTATTAATATATGGTTAGACTATATTAACATATAAAAGTAAATGAATTAATCTGGAGTAGTGACTCTCAATATTATCAATTAACATGATTAATAATTATTTTAAGAATCATATTAATTAACATGATTAATGTTGGTCCCAGATCAGAGTATGTATAATGTGCAGCGGAAGTATTAAATCTAATAAATGCACTCTAACGTAGGCAGTTCAACTAACTATCGACACAGTTTTTACTTAGCAATTTTGGAAATACAATTCAAGTTAGCTAGTAGATTATTTTAACAGTTTTGCAGTTATGAGCAGTTAACAGTTTATACACTTCAACACTTACGAGACAAGTGTTGATGGTTTCAAGATATGCTAGAAAACTGTAAAGTGCGTAAGTAAATAAAGCTGTAAACGACACATGATATTTATAGTGGTTTAGAGCCTTAAGTCCTACGTCCACTCTTCGGATATCTGATCCGATAATTCAATAAGCAATGAAAATACACTCCTCACGATCTATAGCCAGTTGCTGTAAAAACCTTCGTCCACAACACAAAGGATCAATCGCCCAGGCAGCTTTACTTCACTCCTTCTTCAGTTCGTCGAATGCTTTGCGTCTTCTTTGTAGACCGGCTCGAAGTTGGACTGAGGACAAACCTCCTTTTTCCACCTTCGGTAGGTTGGATGGTTGAGTTCTTCCCAGAACTTTCACAGTTTGGCAGTTGCCCGTAATAACCTACTCTTCATTTGCAAGAGCAGGCTGCTATGTTCTTACTCGAAGAATAAGTACACCAAAGAGGTAGATTAAGTTGGCTGACTTAATCCTCGTGTACCCAGGGTAACACGGTGAATCTCCAAAGATTCTATAAGCAGTGAATGCTTCGTGTTCAATAAAGGAACCATGATATTAATGCCTTCTCTCTTGAAAGTGTTTAATGCCTTGAGCTTTAACTTCTGTAGAGAGGCTGGTGTGTCGGAGATTCAAATATGCGAGATTGTTCAGAGGTTTGGCACAAGATTTTTGCAAAGGTTTTTATGTCTCTGTATTTACTGCTATTTATAGGTGGAGACCCAGAAAATAGCCGGTAGAGACATAGAGAAGAATGTCCAATCATAGCCCATTCTTCTCTGTAAAAAGTCGCTTTCCTCTCTGATATCTCTGCTGCATCGACTTGCTTTTCAGAGCAGCTTGTACTTGATGTGTCAGATGTTCAAACAACGTTGTACACCAGTAGCAACTGAGTAGTGTCTGTCTTTTCTTATTGACTTCCTCAAGGATCTTCTGCGACTGCTCGACACTTGCCTCGTACGCAACTGTCTGCGCAGTTTTTGTGACTTTGATCTGCTCTGCTTGTCTTCATCTTGTATGCTCGACAGTTATATCGTCAGAATGATGTCTTCTTCAAAACTGTTCCACAGTTTTGATGATATCCTTCTTCCTAGACTATTACAACTCGATTATCCTATACAAGGATTACATGAGGTAATACTCTAAGGTCTAAACTTTGATATATAGTTTTGACACATCAAAACATCAATAATACCTAACAATTAAGAATTATTTTAAGAATTAATACCTAACAATTAAGAATTATTTTAAGAATTATACATGACTCTCGATATTATTTGGTTTGAGAATTAATAATTATCTTGAAACAAACATATTAATTAACGTGATTAATTATTATTTGTTTAGTAAATAATATTTTAACAATAAAAAAGAGTAGTCAATGTTAATTCGTTTGATATAATTCACAAATGAAATTAAAGATTTGGGTATTTTAAACAAAAATTAATACATTGGGGTATTTTACCGAAAATATTGATAGATTAGGGTATTATCACATATTGATTTGTCATGTGGGTGCCACATGGGAAGCTACATGGGATGCCATGTGGCATTTAACGGCTGAATCATCACAAACTAACGGTGTTAATACATTTTGGTATAATTCATAGACGGAAGTAAAGATTAGGGTATTTTTAACTAACGAAAATAGATTGGGATATTTTTTTCGAAAACTTCAATAATTTAGGGTATTATCCCCTATTTAGCCTTTAAATTCCAATCCAATTTTAAATTCCAGTCCAACTTTAAATTTCAGTTCATAGTTTAGTTTTCTTTAGTTTTTAGGGCTGGAATCAAAACCTTTATTTTATTGTACCTTTATTTTTCTGCACCTTTATTTTAATGCAATCTTTAATTTTTGTTTCAATGTTTATTTTTAATATGCTAGGCTAGATTCTTTATCAGATTCTAGGGTTTCTCCATCTGTGATACATGTTTTGATTTGAATTCTTCAAACCCTTTCATTGGTTTAAACTCTTTGGTTTTATTTCAAATCTATTTTCATTTGAAGGATCGAGAGATGAATATTGGAATAGGTTTTTGTTATTAATTGAAGGACCGAGAGGTGAAAATTGATAATAGGAAGTGAGAGTTTAATACATTTGATTTTCTGTCCGACCAAGAAGAATTCAATTGTAGGATTAATCTGATTTTTATTGAGATTGATTAACTTGTGTTTATGAGACCAAGAGGAGATAATCACTAGTTAATAATCTAGGTTTTGACTGCCCAACAAAGGAATTGATTCCACTTTACCAGATTTTCCACCAAAAGTATCTTTTATGGGTTTGAATTATTTGTTTCTTGCATGTTGATTAGATTGGTAGATTTCCCTAGGATCTATGTTTTCTTTTATTTGAATTTCTTTAAAAGTTGTTTTCATAAAACCCAAAAAAAAACTCTCAAATTTGGTTTTGCCCAAACAAAGGATTGAAAAACTACATTCAATATATGAATTACTTTCGTTGCACTATCTCTGTGAGTTCGACATACCTTTGGGTTATTTATTAATTTATTTGCCCTTTGCTATAATCTGTGTGCAGATTTTGCATCGATCAATCTTCTGGTCCAAAAGTTATCTCTTCCTTTGATAGCCAACTTGGCCTCACCAAATTCACATTTATAGCTTCTCGATGGTAACGTTAATACGCATTTCAAGATGTTCCAGCTAGAGATGGCCCTCCTAAAATCATATGGATCATTTTTTCGACTCGAGGTTCCTCGGGTAATGGGACTCCATTCACACCCGTGGCTTACATTTTTCCCCCTTCAACCTTATTTCTCTTCCACATATTACTTTTTCCTAAGGGTGTAATCAAACAGAGTTGTGTCGAGTAGTGTCGTGCTCAAGTTTGACTCATTTAATTTTGAGTCGAGCTTCAAGCTTTTTTATCGAATACTTTGATGCTCACGAACTTTATCGAGCTTTAATCGAGCCTAAATGAACTTTCTAGATTTAGAATATATTTTAAATTGTCATTATTATTTTGAAGAAAAAAGTTATTTATTCCAAAATTAATATCATATTCATGCTCAAATTCTTAAATTCTTCATTATTAGAAAGATTTATCATTATTGTTACTCTTAAATCATGAAAATATTATTTTTATAACAGTAATTATTTTATATTTCTTACCAATTTTAGCTAACGAGCCTGCTCACGAGCTCACGAGTCGAATACTATGATGGTTAAGTTTGGTTCGATTAATAAACGAGCTTTACTAAACGAACTCGAACGAGCTTTTATCGAGTCGAGTTTCGAGTAAATTACGAACAGTTTGGTTCATTTACACCCCTTCTTTTTCCTGGTTCACTCTTCAAGTGTTGGAGATGCCCATGTTCGAGCAATCTTTGGATTTCTCTCGGGAAATCTCTGTCTTTGATCGTTTTATGGTCATGACCCTGATGAAAGCATAGTAGTTCTCCGATCTTCCATGCCTTACGTTCCCTTGAGTTTTTATCGGCCAACTAACTTGATTTCCCAACGCCATCATTTTATGGATTATCGTCATTGGATTTGCGTGTCAATCATATACCTAAATAGTTGCTCGAACAGCATGTTGGATTTTATCTGGCTTTCGTTCTACTCATGTCGGATATGGTTGGAACCGGTTGGTCCGACCGTTACTGGGTTCCGTTCGCAATGTCTGCTAACTTTTATCCCTTTTACCGAAATTCTCTTCTTCTATCTCTTAACGCATTTGCACCTCCGCCTTTGCCATGACCTCAGAGTAATTTGAGCATGGATACTTGACTAGCTTCCAAAACAGACTTGTATTCCTTCTTAACCCTTTCCTGAAGGCTGACACCGATGTCTCTTCTGAACAACTGGGGATGGAAATTTTTACCTCATTAAATCGTTTCATAAATCTTTGAAGCGACTCTTCTTCCTATTGTATTATTGAATACAATCATTCGATCGTTTTGGCATTCTCCGATTGCTAGAAAATTGTTGCGAAAATTTCCTTTGCAATTTCGCAAAAGATGCACTTCCCCCTATTTTCAAGTACATAAACCAACTGCATTGCCGATCCTTCTAGGGAAGCCCCAAAACCCTTGCATAAACATGCCTCCCTTACTCTTTGAGGACTTGATACTATTTGCATTTTAAATTTGTATAAGGTGGTAAATTCCTTTGAATCTGTCGTGCCATCATACGCCTTTATCGCCAGAGTGACGAATTTTGCGGGCATTTGCACACTCGCAATCCTTCGCGCAAAGGGGAAATCATCATAATTCCCTTCTGTCGTAGGTGGTGGAATAAAGACTCCAAGTACATTTTCAGAGCCCGTCCTTTCACTACAAAAAAATTGCGAATTTGCGATCGATTTGCGACCAAAAAAAAAAAGGGTCGCGATTTTGCGACCGACTAACAACGGAATTGCGACCGAATAGAAATTTTAAATTTTGCGACGGAATTGCGAACGGATCTTCGGTCGCAGATTTTTTGCGACCGATTTTTCCGTTGCTAAATTTTGCGACCGAATTTTCGGTCGCAAATCGGTCGCAAAATTCCTTTTTTTAAAAAATATGTATATTTTTTAGTACGTATTAAGAATGAGATTATTGTTTGGTTCAGTGGTAACGCGCGCGGGAGGTGCCGAGTTCGAACCCTCTTGGACGCAAGCCACCAGATTTGATGGTTGGACCGGCCGGTTCAAGATGGTTGAACCGGCCGGTTCAAAACTGGTTCAAAAAAATTAAAAAAAAAATTTGAAGGAAATTTATTTGCGACCGAAATTTCGGTCGCAAATTTTTTGCGACGAAAATTGCGGTCGCAAATCGGTCGCAAAAATTCGCGACGGATTCAATTTTCGGTCGCAATATTTTTTGCGACCAAGGTTTTTGCGACGGACAAAATCGGTCGCAAAACAGCAGTTTGCGACCGATTTGCAACCGATTTGTCGGTCGCAAATACGCGAATTTCTTGTAGTGTTTGCTGCTCTGAACTTGCACTTTCTATTGTAACACTATTTTTGGGGTCAATACTAATGACTGATGTGACAATATATTAAAAGTAATAATAATATAATAAAATTGACTTTATTATCAATTATATTGTCTCATCGGTAACATATGCTCACGATAAGTAGGTGAACAAAACTCTGAGCTAGATAATGAATTGGATAGGAAGTTATAAATGTATCTTCTTTAATTTGAGTTCAAACAACAATCGACCCACATAGATAAAGAGTAAAATATATAAAACCCAAATACAATCATGCACGTCTTAATTCTTACGTGCAACTAAGATTTGAAAAATCTGAGTTTCACACGAATATATGGTCATGTTGGGGATGGAGGAGGGAGGAGCATATCCATCTCTCTCTTGGTCTCTCTCTCTCTCTGTGTGTCTGCATGGAAAGAAAGAAAGGGAAGCAAGGGTGCTTTATTGATTGTACAATTAGGAGTGCAAGAATTGAAAAGCTGATCATATTCACGTGTAGTTAGTGATTTGACATGCTTATCCACCTCCTTTCTTTTTACCATTTTTATTCACCCTCCTTTTATACATGCCCTTTGAATACTTTTATAGTTTTATGTCTCCCCCTTTCCTTTCCTTTTTCCTTTTTTTTTAAAAAAAAAAAATCTAATATCTACTCCTTGTATAAATAAATTACTTAACATGACGTTATTATCTAGAATGATCCAAAAAATAAATAAATGGAGTTAAAAGTTGGATATTATGGACAATAAATGGGTAACTACAATTGTGTTTGGATAATCTATAGATCTATTTTACTTTTTTTTTTTTTTTCTCAACTAACATACACTACCAAATACTTTGTGTCCACACAAATGTTTTGTGTCTTCTCCCCTCATTTATTGTGCTATACTGTGGTGGCACGCCACTCATTACATGTCAATTTCATTTTTCACATAACCCAAATATATATATATATATATATATATATATATATATATATAGGGCCGGCCCTGTGATTTCGGGGGCCCTGTGATTTCGGGGAGTATAGATGGTGCCCCAATTTTACGATTATAATAATAAATAAAAAATATTAATAAAATTAAATATAAGTATAAAATATGTCTAACGCCATCTTTATTTAAAATTTGTTCAAAAACTATAAATTCCAAAAAAACTCATGTTCTTTTACTTGGAAATCATGAGAGTTTTGATTATATTCATCAATGAATAAATCTTAAATGAAATAAACAACTTTAAATATGATATTAAAGCAAAATACATAACTATCATTTAAAGATAATTTCATAATTCTATTTTAAAGAAAAAAAAAACAAATTCAATACTAAAAACTTCACAATCTAATTCAGTTTTAAAACATTTTTTCAAATTTTTTCAATTAATAGACTAATCACAATTTCTAATTATAAAATAACTAATATAATATTGTGAAGAGGAGTATTTTGATACTTTATTATATGTTTTATTTGAATTATTAAATTTATATAAGACAAAATATAAATTTATGTCCTCTATTATTTTATTTTAATTAAGTTAAAAATGAATTTATTTATTTTGAGATTAACATAATTTTTTAATTTAAATACTAAAATAAATTATTAATATATTAATACTAATATATACTATAAAAATGGTGCCCCAATATTTTTGGGGCCCCGGTGCGGCGCACCTCTCGCACGGCCTCAGGGCCGGCCCTGTATATATATATATATAGGGAGCAGATCCAGTGAGAAAACTCTTAACGTGAGAAAGATGCTTGATTGCATTCACGGCATTGCTATATTGTATTCAGGTCGTTGCTTGATTGCAATGTTGCTTGATTGTGCTTTAGTTGTTGCTTGATTATTTTGTTGCTTGATTGCGTTTTAGTTGTTGCTTGATTCAATATCAACCATTGATTTTTTTGGATCAGATGGACATGATTTATTCTTTTTTCTCATAAGGAAATTTTTTTTTACATGATCCCTCCTCTATATATATATATATATATATATATATATAATCTCATAAGTGGTCCCTTAGATGGAAGAAGATAAAGAATCAAGTTCATCGAGGTCTGTGAACATTTGAAATTTAATTTTAGTCCAAAATTACAAAGTTGCATCAGCAACCTAAATTTAGTTATATAGTAAAGGCATTAATGACATAATGTTCACTCACAACTACCATGAATTAAATTCAAATCCTTTAATTTTAGGGGACATATCTTAAATGTTATTTAATTTTTCTAAATATGAGGGGACCACATAATTTATTTTTTCACTATTAAGACACGTTTATTTGTTATTAACTTTATTCTATCACCTTCAACATTGCTGTTGTACCCCGAAAATCATGATCAATCAAGAGCTAGAATGCAACTCGAGCCGAGGGGAAGCGGTTCGACTGTCATCTAGGGTACCTAGATGAAGATGGTTCAACCAGTATCTACACACTCAAGAAGATAGCAGTTCGATTGCTTAGAAGAAATTGAGAGACCCAGAGCTTGTCGATAGTTCGAGTGGCGGTTCAAGATGCAAATCTCTCAACATAATTGATATAATTCAAAGGATCAATTAAGTCCACAATCGGCGCCCAAAAGAATCAAGCAAAGCGCATCGCAAGGCACACTACGAGGCATAATACATGTAATTTGAACTAGAAAGGGAAATGAGTGATTAACTCCAAACTATCAGCTCTTACTTGTAATAGGTATTAGATCCTTATAAAAGGAGTGAAAAATGATAGCAAAAGGGGTGGGCTTTTCTAAATTATTCTTAATAAACTTCTCCATTCTTTTCGAGTATTTTATCTTAAAGGAAATCCGTAAAATTTCGTGCATCAACAATTGCTATAGAACTTTAAATAATCATAGCTCACTCAATTTAAATTATTTTTTTGAATGTCATATATTAAATTAAAGATCGTTTTATTATCTTTCAAACGAAATCCATATTACATATGTTTGCAAAAATTTGATAGCCCTATCAAACATAATGCAACTGAATCGGTCTATATAATGCAAATATACAGGCTTATATAATGCAACTTAAATCAGAAAATAAATTTTTTTGTCAAAATATGAATTACCTCATAAATAGTCATGCAAATCTATAGGCCTAAATAATGCATTTTTGCAGGTTTATATAATGCAACTTAAAGGTGGTATGATGAATTTGAGTTTTGAATACATCATCTTCTTCTTATTTAGGTAACGACTTCTTCGATTTCTTCAAAGAGACGACTAGTACGAGCTAGCAGAGGTAAGGGAAGTTGTAATGCAATTGAGTGTTTGGTTGTTGGTAGGTGGTTCTATGAAATATTTGGATTTCATGCTCTGTTTCGTTTATTACTATTTCGTTTGTCAATAATTTAAGTTCATCAGACCACCTTTAAGTTGCATTTTATAAGCTTGTATATTTGCGTTATATAGGTTAGTTTAGTTGCATTATGTTTGATGGGACTATCAAATTTCTGCAGAATATAGATTTTTTTCAGATGTAAGTTGCATTATATAAACTTGTAAATATGCACTATAGACGTCTGTACGGTTGCAGTTTCTTATTTTTGCTACGATTATCTTATTTGAAACATATGCAATAGTGATTTCGTTTGAAAGATAATTAAATTATCTTTAATTTGATATATTATACGTGGAAAAATAATTTAAATTGAATGAGATATGATTATATAAAATTTTATAAAGAAATTAGATGAGAGAGAATATGTAGAAGCAAAACACGTGTGTTTGATAGGAAAGAGATTATAAAATTTATTGTGGTCCCTCATTTTAACTTACCTAAATGCCTTTAATTATAATTAATATATATATATATATATATATATATATATATATATATATATATATATAGAGAGAGAGAGAGAGAGAGAGAGTTGTATTCAAATCTGAACTATATGTCCTGAATGAACAATGACCACATATCAAGCCATACATCTTATTTTTTTGGACGCCTCGTAATGTGCCACGTGTCATTTTTTACTTATTTTTATATGAAGTAAAGGGTAATATTGGTAACACATATTATATTAAAACTGTTAATTTTGGAAATACCTATATTTATGCGTTTTATAAGATTTGTAATCTTTTTATTTTTTGTTTCTATATCCTATCAAATCAATACATAATTAACGTCAAAAAATTTCCTTCGTCTTGTTTATTATTTGTCGTTCGTTTTTTTGGTAGAACTGCCATTGCTATTTTTTTAATACCATAAACATGGAAAGCACCAACGTTAATCATCCAAGTATGTTTTTCAATCTTAAAACCCGGAGGCTCAGACGGCCACCATCACCAAGTCCGGCGACACCACGCTACACATGGCCATCTCGGATGGCCTAACCGTGGTGGTGAAGTTGCTCTTGAAAAGTATGAAACGGGAAGCCTTGAAAATCCGGAACGAGCAGGGAAACACGGCGCTGCACGTGGCAGCGTACCTAGGGGAACTCCAAGATGTGCGGGTGGATCGGTGAGAGGGAGTGGGAGCTGATTTGCGTGCGCAACGAGCGGGGGCAAATGTCGATCTTCCTGGCGGTGGTCCACGGCCGGAAAGAGTCGTTTGTTTGCATGTACAGAATCATCAAGGGCTGAAGGAGTGATGGCCTCGATTTTGGTTTTGACTCTTTGAATTATTTTTCAATCATTTATTGTCTATATCTTTAGGTTTAATGTATTTTTTCATTATTTTCGTGTTATATGCGATTATCATTATTATGTTAAATGTGTGTCATTATTTTTTGAACTGTATGGCTCGATGAAATCTTTGTTAATTGATTGTTAATTGTTTATCTATTTTCAACATTGTGTGAATTCAGTTGATATGTAGCATCGTACGTTGTTGACATTATCATTGCTACATGTATTCAATATCATTTTATCAAAATTTGTTGGTTTAATCTTAATTGATTTTTAATACACCTTTAAGATCATTGTTATCTTTATTCAATATCACTAGTATTGCACCCGCGCCGATGCGCGGGACAATTAATTAATTTTTTCGTAATAATATGTTTACTTATATTTATATAAAAACATGCAAAATTTAAAAAAAAATAATGTAAGATAACATATGTGCATAAATATATAATATATTTTATACATTCTGAAATACTTCATTATGTACAATATTAGCAGTACATGAAATGCTAATATTATCATCATCGTTTGCTAGTATTATTTTACAATGTTAAATTTGATTTGATATTTTATTAATAGGCAAACAATATAGATATTTAAAACACGTCAACCATAAAACTATATGATAGTATATATATATATATATATATATATATATATATATATATTTATTTATATGTTTTTTTTTGTTTAAAAAAATTGGGGTATAATATTCAAATGGGAAGAAGTCTTTAAATGCGACTCGAACATATGTCAATTGAACATAGATAAAGCGCTTAACTACTTGCGTCCTAGATCGAGATATAATGAGTTTTACTCCATATAATTTATAATTTCTAATGCTAAAAAATTAATATTATTTTTTATTGTGTGAGAACTTTAGATTTTCAACTTCTTACTTTTCTTTCTCTTTCCCTCTTCAAAGGAAATTTAATAATTTATGTATCATAAAGACTGTTTGTTACATTATTAGATAGTTACTTAACTACGTGTATTGATGCATGCATTAGAGATATTAAATTTGAATCTATTATTGTTTGACATGCAATTTGATTTACTACTTAAATTTTTACATTCAATCTCTTGTCAGCTCTTTTATGTTTCATTTATATTAAGATATCACACTATTGCGAAGATTTTTATGCTCCATTTATAGTAGTTATGATGTCTAAACAAACCTCTTAATAATGTTGAAATTTATACTATATTATTTTGTCATTGGTAGTACATACCATATACTGATTTGTTCCATCATCATACTATTTTCGTATTTGTGAGTACAAATTTTCAAGCCAAAATAACTTCACCATATGTACTTCTCAGTACGAAGCCCATGTTTCATTTTTTGAAAAGAAAATATCAATGTTATATTCCTATCCTTATACTTTCGACTTCATTCATTTCTTATTCTCACCATTTTTTACGTAACTATAGGTTTATTTCCCTCCTGCACCTTATTCATTCATTGATTGCACATTTTAGAAATAATATGTTTTAACATTAAAATAAATATTTTCAAATTCACAAGCATTTCAAAATTTTCAACGCAACAAAAAAGGAGGTATATCACAATAATTTTCCATTTTTTTTTAAATAGTTACTTTAATCAATTATTTTCAAACAGAAAGAGACTAACAACCTAACTTGGGAGCCAATAATTATACAATAAAATAAGGTGTGTTATGTTATTTCAATATTCACACGACACACTATTTAAATTAGATTTACTTTACAATCTCTCCTAATCAAATTTTCTTCTAATCAAATTTTCTTTAGTTGGTTGTCCTTTGACAAATAATTAATTTTAAAATAAGAACTAAATGATTAGTTTGGAAAAAAAAATCGAACTAAAAATTTGTTTGCGATAAAAAATGAAAATAATTAATATTTTTTCGTTAGACTTTACACTTATTTATCCAAATAATAGTAAAAATAAATGAATATTATACATCTAACATTTATTTAATTATATATTTATTCTACTTGTTAATTAAGCATATATTAATATAATATTAGGATAAATGCTTAAAATTGTACTTCCAAAATATATATGAGATATTAAATTTAATTATTAAAAAACAATTTCTTTATATTGTTATTATTAACTTTTATTAATTAATCAAATATAACAATTACTCATGTTTTATAAAGTAGAAAATATTTTGATAATTTACAAACATCTATAATAATTTGTTAAAATAAAATAACATCTTATAAATACTTTGCTACTCCATTAATCTTAATGAGAATTTATTTTATTGTTTGCGATGGAAGAATAATGTTGTTATTTATGTAAAAATTGAGATATATTTTAAATTATACTATATATATAAATATGGTAGTTACATATATACCTTGTAATATATTTTTTGATTGAAATACAAAATATTTATTCATTAATTATATATTAATAATTTGTTTTAATATAGAGGATTATATGTTCTATACAACATGCATTTGTTAAGCATTAGATTCAAATAATCTCTCGTAATTGACTTCTCTAAGATACATTTAGACAAATTATAAACTTTATTTTGTAAATAAATAAGTAAAAGATTAGTCGAGCCACATTCTAAAAATATAAGAGAAAATAGTATTAGCTAATTTCAATTATATTTAAGATCAATAATATATTATTACATTTAAGGTATTCAATGAGTAAATATGAACTATAAAATATGTAAATCAACTATCATAATTGTAGGTTATACGATATTCTTACTATATACAACATAATGGAAGTATTCATCTCTAAAGAAAAATAAATATATATCAATATATTTATACAAATAACTGCTATTGAAAATGTTATACATGTCTCGTCAATAACTAAAGCAAACATATGGTGATAGTTGTTACTTTAATAATATTATAGCAATAATTTCTACAACATTATTGCAATGAAATAGATTGTGGTTCATGCATAAACCCGTTGATTGCCTCTTCATTGTTGGACAAAATCGTCTATGACGCGGGAACTATCTAAAAGAGTGTCTGCTCCACCATGGCCACCAGATTTGAGCCAACAATGACAGTCGTAGCTCCGTTTCTGAATCTCAAGTTAAAACAAAATAATAAGATAGATAATAATAACAAAAGAAAGCTCAAGTAAACAAAGGAGCACAATTAAATTTGGAGATGGAGAATGAAGAGATTGTAAAAATATATATTCATATTTATAGAGTCAAAATAATCACAAAAGGATCTAAGATTAATTATTTTGACCATGATTTGAGGGTTGTATTTAATTTGATTACCAATTTGGGCCAAAATCTTAGCTAATTTATTTTGATTTTCATTGTTTCAAAATATAAACATAAAAAATTATAACCGATTTATTGCCATGTTGATTGAATCATTTCATGATAACATTTATTACCATGCAAGATTAATTGTATTAATTAGTTTCTATATCTTCTTGTGATTATTTAGAAAGTTTTATTTAGGAAGGATATGAATATTTATATTACAATATTTTAGACCATTATTTTAAACCCTAAATTTGACAATATAAATATATTAAATTTGAAATTATGTATTTTATAGTGGCAGAATAAATTATTTTTATTGTTGAAATCAAGTGTAATATATTAATGGGTTATCGAATAATTAAAGATTGAGATTAATTAAAATATTATGGATATAAATTAAAAAAAAACTTATCAGAATGATTTTTTTTTACCCTAATAAGCATTGTATTATGATATTTTAGATTACCTTTTTTAACTTCAAATCTAATTAACTAAATATAATTGAATTCAAAACATAACTATAACGGCAAATCAATTGATTTTGGAATATTATTGGCCGAATAAGTGCATTATTAATAAATAGATATTTTCTTGTTATTTATGAAAACTTTCTACAATCAACATGGATTATTGAACTTAAATTTCTTATAAATTTATTTTGTAAGATTATTTCCTTAATTAATAAAATCTATATTCAATCTTCATTTATATTTGGAATATTATTAAAATTGTTGTATCATTAATCAACTATGAAGTTAAATTAATGAACAATTAATGCAACTGAAGATTTCCATTTATTGACTTCGGTATTGTTTTAATATATATATAGATTGTACAAATAATGAAATCTGTTTATGCGTTTAACGATAATAGATTAGTGGAAGTTGAAACTGCACCCGATAAATCAGCCGGAAAATCTTATTTCACCTTGCATTTGAACACACTTTGACAGAATTACCTTATAATGACACACAAAGCCATAAACAATGATAACGATTAACTTAAGATTATGGAATAAATTGTGATGTATTTTTTTTGTTAACCGCACCCCAAAAATATACAACAAGATCTTATTTCTCTTTCCAATTTATACGATAATAATGAAAAAATCGTGGGGATTTATTTTAGTAACTGAATCCAAAAAATTAACATGCGGATTTAATTTCATTTCAATTTTTTTTCCGTTTAGGACTAATTTGTCTTTTAATGATAGAAGAAACTATCGACAATGATAAATGGCAACAGAAAATCAGAAACGTCTATTTTCAAAATCAATGGTTGTATTTTGGTCTTCGTTTATCCATAATTCTCACTTGTTTCATCATCATTATTCTCTTCTCATCATATCCGATCCACAAATTATTGTATCTACTACTTATGAAAATAGTGCTGGCTTTGGACCAATTTCTGGGACATTGACACGCTTAATTTGCTCATTTTGGTCCCTACTAGCATGCAGTCCACATCCCATCGATGGTGATGCCTGCTCTAAACTAGATCTTGAATTAATTATATTAGAATTGTTGTACCATTAAATGCACAAACATATTAAAATGATTCTTGATGAGAAATTAGTGTTGCTAATACTAAAAAATATGGTAAGAATTGATTATGGAAGAAGAGCAAAATGAGAGCCATCTAAACATACATAGTCTTAGACGTACATACAAAATTCTCCTACCAAACCAAACTGAACTGATGCAAGGGGGAGATGAACCGTAACAAAACCACGACTGACGCCAATCCACACTTATCAACTCCACATAACACGATCGCCGCCGCCGGTGCTCGTTGCTCTTGAAAGTTGGCAAGGCAAAACATTTCTCACAACCATTTTCTCCAACTGGTGCTTCTTTTGTCGAAAGGCAAGAACCTGGGCAGACTAAGAAGGCTGTTAACTCGGGTGATACCTTCCAGAGCTGACCACTCGTCGTCCTCCGCAGTCGAAAGGCACTCGGCTAAGCTCCTCTTGGACTGCCCAACACTCTTGTCCACTGCCTTGTTCTCCACTTCCTCCACAGCCGGCACTATCTCGCTTGAATCTTCGCAAGCACCACCAGATTCCGTTGCATCGATGTCTGGCTTCTCAGCCTTTGTTGTTTCGTCTGAACAAACCTTGTTTTCTTCTTCGGGGACCTTCTTTTCCTCTTGAGGAACCGGTGCCTGATCCTTCGGTGATTGGGGTTCATTGGCCGGAGGCACATTGTCCAGGAATAAACATACAACGGCACAGTCGTCGTTCTTGGATGTTGGATACTTGAGCCTCCATGCTCTGGTGGCGCAGTCCACGAGTGCTCGGGCGGCTGTTCCTCGGCCAGGAGCTGAGGATACAATGTCCACTGCTTCCTTGTTGGAAAGAACATCCCACACCTAAACAAATGTTGAAAAACTTGGGCATTCAGCCTTTGGACCAGACAAATTCATCAAAAATGAAGAGAGAACAGAGAATAATACCCCATCAGTTGCAAGAATGACGAACTCATCTCGCTCCGTAATGTGGTGGTGATAAACGTCGGGGATGGATATTAAACCAAAATCCTTCAGACAGAAGTCCCCAAAAGCTCTAGCCATGGCCAAACCAGGTGAATCACTGTTCGGTAGCCATACACGCGCTACTTCTGGCTCATCTTGTAAAGCAAAAACCCTTCCTTTATATTTCTGGATCCTTGCAGCTTCCCCTGAAATTTAGAAGCCGCATGGTAAGCAACACCACTGATGCATATACATCACCAACTTTTATAGTAGACCAAGAATATATATACGGTCAAATGGTATAGTTTTCTTGATGGAAACTAAGAGGATTTAATGAACGACTCATTCAACGGGCGCTCCAAGCACATTGAAAACTATGTCTAATCTGACTCGAGTTTTCAAATACAGAGGAAATGAAAAATTAACCTCTTTAATTTACAAGATTTGAGCAGTGAAGAAATGATCGAAAGAGCTATATTTGCTAGAAAATAACAAGGGATGGGGTACATATCATGAATAGGGATGTCAAACGGGCCAACCCGCCGGGTTTCGGGCCAGCCCTATCGGTTTGCGGGTTAAACGGTTCGGGCTAAACGGGCTGCAATTTTTATCGGGTTGAAAATTCTCAACCCTAACCCTAACCCTTCGGTTTTCGGGCTGGCCCGTCGGGCTGACAAAATTACAATTTTTTTAATTTTTAATTTTTTATTAAACTTAAGTATTTTATTAATAAAATTAATTATATATATATATATATAAATATTTTTATAATTAAATACTAACATATAATATTGTATTATATACTAAGACATTAGATAAATTAAATAATCATATTATTTAATTATGCAACTCCAATAATATCGTATTAAATAAATCACATAGGTATATTAATTACAAAAGAATATTGCATGATACACATCATATTTCAATATATATATATAATGTATTATATATCTAAAAAATTTGATGAGGTCTCACGATTATGTTAAATAATTTGTTACAACATAAAGTTAATTATCATAAGTATTTATTTAACAATATATTAAAATTTTACTAAATAATTTTATAAGTTTGTGAATCTAAATAACTCAAAGAATATAACTTATTGAAAATAATAATTAATATTTAAGAAATCAATCATTTCTCAAATATTATAATAAATTATTTATTTAATATAATATTTTTTAGTGGTAAAAATATAGATATATCATTTATGTGACATAAAATTCATTGAAATACTTCCATCTAAATATAAGATTACTCTGTAGTATAAAAATAATTGATACTTATTTTTCCAAAATTTAGTAATTTAAATATATTACAAAATGGACTAGCCCGTCGGGCCAACCCGTGGCCCGGCGGGTTCAGCCCGTTTAACCCGCTACCGTTTAGCCCGGACCATTTAGCCCGATTTCTTATCGGTTAAGAATTTTTCGACCCTAACCCGGTGTTTAGCTCGGGTTATTCGGGCCAACCCGTCGGTCCCGGGCTAAGTTGACATCCCTAATCATGAATATATGCAGAAATATTAAAAGAATGCAGGAGTGACAGAGGGATACTTGGAAGATTAGGTTTCAAGTCCACAGTTAACTGTACAGCCACCAAAGCATTCTCCTTATCTCTCGTTGCAAGTACTGCTCTTGAGTCGCCAACGTTCCCAATTATAAGATCCTGACCCTGGATGATTGTGTTCACAAGTCGTTAGGCCATATAATAGCTTAGAACTTTATCGAAGATGAAGGCCTTCTGATAGTTGCAGATAAGCACAACAGCATTTCGCAATGTAAGGCAGCAATCACTACATGCTATTGATAACGATGATTTCAGGCCATAAAACTGAGAAATCCACAGAAGAAGTCATTGTCATGCTTAGCGTCGATGTATGCATCTATGTGAGGAAGCCAAAGATCTACTAATTGAGAAAATATCAATCAGTACACGAACAACACACAAGGATATCCATAGGATGTGTAGCTACAAAAATCTAGGAGCGGGATACAGAAAGTTTCAGCATTATTACTTCTTACTAACCATACAAGAAAAGTAACTTCCATTTTCGGGCTAAGTGGATCTTAAGGGAACAAATACAAACTGAATGTAATACTTTCACACAGTCCTACAAGTATTCAGTGTCCTGTTTTTCCCGAAGACACCCCTAACAGAACCATAGAAGAAAGATGAGACCGCGAACTGTAAAATCTACTCAGCAAAATCCACAATACTTATAGAACAAAGAGTCGGGTGCGAATGAAGCACAAAAACAAATTCTGAAATGCCTCATCATGCAATATTAGACTAGCAAAAGTTGATACCGGTTGTTCGAAATTGCTCTTAGAGAGCAGGGAAAGTACCTGCTTTATCAAAGCAACAGTAGTTGAACCGCTACAAAAGCAGTCAATTGAAGGATGCAACTTCAGTTCCTTATCCATTAACTTGAAGGCCTTTAGAAATGAATTCTTGAGTGGAATATGCATCTCCGGCACTTTCTCAATTTCGTCAGCTTCCACTGATTCACATCCATCATCATCCATGAAGTCATCAAAGCGCCTCATTCCTTCGAAACTCACATTCTCATTCACATGATTTTGGTCATTTTCGGCCTTACTTTCCCAATGGGAACGTAGCAAAATCGGAAGGGCATCCCGCACTTTTCTTGCAACCATGTGACCGTAAGGACCATGACCATCAAAAACCCCACAAAAAGTTGCACTCGCATCGCCTCCGGTACAGAAATTCTACCGTATAAACAATCCAAGCAAGTCATAAACTGACCCAGAATAGACAAAACACAAATCAATCATTCTATAACTTCTCACGAGTTCAGTAATCATATATAACCTACAGAAAATGTTCTTTTTTTTTTCCTTCCACGAAGAACTGCAACTAAATAACAAATTAAGTGCTCACGAGTCAATGACAAGCCCCAATGCTCGTTTATTACTGCATCAAGCACATTACAGACAATCAAGAAGTACCGAGATGGAATTTAAAACGAGTCAAGAAAACTGACCTCCCAAACGATCATAGCGTCTTGATTAGTCCCTTTCTTGCCCTGCTGAGTGTACAAGCTAGCGACGCGGCTCGCCCCATTCGAAAACAGCCGCCCCGGGATTTGATGCAACGCCCGCTCCTCCGCTACAACCGCGGCAGTCGCAGCAGCGCCGCCACTGCCGCCACTGAACTTACTAATAAAGTTGGCAAAATCACCGGAGCTACTCTTCTTCAACTTGGAATCAGCCTTCTCGCCGCCGCTCTCCCACCCCGTGTTCCTCTTTCCACCAGCCGACGAATAACAAATACCCATTTACTCCAACCCCAAAAAGACTCAATTTTTAGCCCGAAATCCTTGGCCCAGTTTCAAGATACCAGTAAAAAACAGAAAAGAAAATCCCAATTGATCAAAGTGGGAGCATAATCAAGAAAAAATAGGTAATGGGGGAGAGAAGAGGGATTTACGGATGAGAGGAAGAGCGGGGTTAGAGAGAGAAAAAGCAGGATTCAGGTGAGTGAGGTGCGAGTAGGTGTAGATTTTATGACTTTCCCTTGCAAAGCTTTTTACTGCTAATTAGGTGAATAATTATTTAGGAAAGAAAAAAAAATTAAATCGGTTAGCTTAGGATACTGTTGTTTGAAAGTTTGAAACTGGAGTTGTGTGTGTGTGTGTGTGTGAGCTGTACTGTAGTAATCAAAGGGTGCGCGGATGTCAACGTGGCGACACGTGCGAGGCTGTCGACATTGTTAAATTAGTATTATATTTTTTTCATTACCAATTTTTATTGTTTAATTTTAACGGCCCTATGCTTCACTCCTAAACTAACTCCACTCCTCTCTACTCTCTAGCTACAATTGTCATAATCTCTCAAACAAACCTTCTTCTCACACTCATTAAATTGTATTTTAATATTATAATTTATTTAGAAAAAGAAAATGCAGCATTACAATTTACTCAGTTACTTCCACTATATCATAAAAATAGATATTCAAAATAATTTTTTTAAAAAAAAAAAATAGGTGGGAGAGTTTGATAAAAGTGGAGTTGAATAGAAAGAGGAAAGCATGCATGGGAAATGCATTAATGGAGTAGTGAAATATAGGGTAAGTGGTCAGCATCCGTTTTATATAGTAACTAAAAGCCCATATTATTTATTTTCTAAATCACCAAAGCATTGACCTTAACTAAATGAGTCCAGTCAGCAATCCTTTTTATATACTATTTTTCAGTGGTTCAATATATTCAATAAACTAGGAAGAAATTGGGCTATTTTATTTATATAAGTAGAATAAAGGTGGGGTGGGGGGAATAAGAAAAGAAAAAGAAGAGAGGAAATGACAAGTAGAAGAGGTTGAAGAGATAACATAAAAAGCATGCATGAAGCAGGTATACATATAACTGAGAGATAAATCATAGCCGTTGGTTGGTTGCCGATCAACGTCACTTATAACTATCAAGAATTATTTATAAATTGAGTTGTCTTAATTAAACCTATGCAAATAAGCTGCTAATTATTCATCAATGCGAAATGAACAACGTATCTCACGCTGAATCATTGAAGGATGTCTTCTTCTGTAATTCTCTCTCAACTAACGTCTTTTAGAAGTGGACCCTCAAACCCAATAATTCTTCGCTACACATATCGCATTTCCAAAGGAATATATTCAAAGCTGATATTTGCTACACAAATTTATACCCTATATTTATCTTTCAATAATTTTATATTTAAAAAAGGGGGTGCGTCGCAATTTTGTCATCTGGATAAAGACGAAGAACATTATAGAAAAAGGTTGAAATGATTAAAGATTGGTAGGAAAAGCAGAGTACGATAATTTGAAGGATATTTGAGGTAAGGTTTTGTCGTTGGATATGGGTATGGAATGGTCTCCATCACAAATTAATATGTGGTTTTCTTTCATAATTCCCCTAATTCGTTTCCAAAATAATTTCTTGTAAATTTGCTAATAATTAATTTCAATGGCGAATTTCACAACCCACAAACTAAACCAGAGTCTATGGAGATGGGCCGGCCCGAATACCCGATCATCAACAAAAGGTAATGGGCCTAGGCTGATGTTGCTGCTGTTGGATTAACGATGAAGATCACCGGCTTCGCACGTGCGTCCCTCTCCACCATACTTCAACCCGTCTTCTCGCTCCGCCGCCCACCCACATTCTGCTCCGCCGCCTCGCCCAAACCCCAGATACCACTTTATCTCCGGCCGCCGGAGTTTCGCGCTTCCCTCTCCGACCTGAAGAAATGGCATATTTGGGCGAAAACTCAGGCCTCCTCAGTGGGGTCCGCTCTCTCGGCGCTCGACGATGGCCTAGACTCCACTCTCCTCCGGCGGGAGCTCAAATGGCTTGTGGAAGACGCGGTCGAGCAGCCCGGTCTGCTTCTTTCGGAGGAGGACGATTACGACGGCGGAGCGGAGGTTCCGATTAGGGCGTGTTTGGAGGAGCTGTATAATTTGTGGAAGCAGAGGATTGAGGAGAGGCGGCCGTTTCAGTACGTGGTGGGGTGCGAGCACTGGCGAGACTTGATATTGAGCGTGGAAGAAGGGGTTCTCATACCCCGCCCGGAAACCGAGATCATCGTGGATTTGGTTGAGGATGCGGTGAGAGCGAATGAGGAGTTGAGAAATGGATTGTGGGTGGATTTGGGGACAGGGAGCGGGGCGCTTGCCATTGCGGTGGCGCGGGTTTTGGGAGGCGGCGGTGGGAGAGTAGTGGGTGTGGACGCGAGCTCTGTGGCTGCTGCCGTTGCGTGGTACAATGTGGAGAGATATAGTTTGCAGGAGAGGATGAGTGTGAGGGTGGGGTCGTGGTTTAAACCATTGAAGGATGTGGTGGGAGAGGTGAGCGGAATGGTGAGCAATCCACCGTATATTCCGAGTGAAGAGATTGATGGCTTGCAAGCTGAGGTTTGTAGACATGAACCCAGGCTTGCTCTGGATGGTGGGCCAAATGGTATGGATCACCTTCTCCACCTCTGCCATGGAGCTGCTTCTCTCTTGAAACCTTCTGGCTTTTTTGCATTTGAGGTGACAAGCTATGGAATCACCCCACCCCACCCCACTTGCTTTAATTTGCTAAAGCTCTGTTGATTGAGTTTCTTATCTTACTATTATATAATTCACAGACAAATGGTGAGATGCAGAGCAAATTTCTTGTGGACTACATGGACACTGAGATGAAAGGGAGCTTCTGCAGATTAAATATTGTATCTGATCTTGCTGGAATCCAAAGGTTTGTCACCGGATACAGAATAGCATGAGTTGAGTTCAGGGGAATGCATTGTCATTTGTTTTTCTTCGTCTGTAATATGGAGGATGGTTTTGTTCAATACAAATGGGAGTATTTTTTAATTACAAACTGAAACTGCACAAGATTAGACAGACGAAATGCTAATTCTAACCACTTTATTGCATCTGCCCAACATACATAATCAGTCAGCTCTGCTAATTTTCATTGGAGAAGCCCAACAACTGATTTGAGCGTGAATCAGGCTATTTACACAAATGTGAGCGTGTAAAGCAAGCAGCAGTTTGATCCGCCCAGCAAAGAGTATGTGTGGTTGGTTCTTGTTCTATGATGATCTGCGCCACTGGTTTAACCCTTTCTTCTTCTGAGGCAGTTTGAAGGGACTCCAGCTCTTCCTGCGTTTCGAAGTTTCACAAAACAGTCCAGATGCAAGGGCTTGCTGGAGCCATATATCAAAATCATCCTCTTCCTCCAGCATCTCTGCATCCAAATCCCATGGATACCGGCTTGAGTTTGATTTCTCCAGTCCCACCATGTTTACGTGGAAACTCGGCCTATGGGTGTTTGCTCTGCAAGACATTCCCTGCATACAAAAAACACAGGGTTGATTGGCTTTCCTTCCATGCTACCCAAGTTTCAGTCAGAATTAACGGACTAACCTGACATGTAGCCCATTCTGACACATCAAAAATCCTGCTTTCAGCACATACAAACGCACGAGGTATTTCCACCTAATTATGGCAGACACAGCACGAGTTTTAGAGGCATGAGAAGTAACAAGATATATATATATATATACAGCATGATACCTTTGGCAGCCGATCAAACATAAGGGAGCCCTTGTTCTCAATCCATCCATCGCCGTCTTTAGCTTGATGGTACTGGCAGCAATCCTATACGCATACAATTGGTATAGATTACAATCATGAAGACAAACTTCTTCAAGTATAGATAAGAGGGTAGTCTCAAACCTGACACCATCTGGCTTTCGCCTTGGTTCTATTTGTACAAACCCAAATGTGTGAATTGCCACACTTTGTGCACTGAATGCGCCTTGATTCCTCAGAGCAAAAGTCGGCAGCCTGCAGCCATAATTCGTCATAGTCAAGAAACAAGAATCGATAAAGGAAAGTGTCCCAGTAGTCCAAAGTTTCAACCCCTAATACAAACCTACACTGATAAGAATGTTAACGCAAGCAATGAAATGTAACCCCTAATTCTGGAAGCTAGCTATAATTCACTCAATATGATGTGCTAGCTATTTCATTCTAAGAATAAACTAACCTGATAAGAAGTACTAGCTGATTTCTGCATAACATACTTAGATTCTTCTTTCCTGAGCTGCTCATCGTAGTCTCTCTTCTTCAGAGCATCCGAAAGAACCTATCATTATAGACAACATGATCCAATGCTGAAATCTATACCTGCAATTCCTTTTAAGGAATTTGATAACCTAAGGAAATATGATGAATTCTCACCTCATATGCACACTGAAGTTTCTTAAATGATTCACTCGCCAGTGGACTTCCCATGTTTTTGTCGGGGTGCACAAGCATGGCCTGGAGATTGCAAAAAGTAGTGTTCCATAAATCAGAAGTTCTAGACTGCACCATCACATTATCAAAGGACAATATAACTGCACTCCACCAGCAGCTTATAGTATATGTACAACACCATTAAATTGACTCAAACCCTACTAAGGATAAAACTCCCTAGTGCAAACTACAAACAAAGAGATGTTCCTCCAAGCGTTAAATATCAAGCCTTCATTGTCAATTAGGTAGACACCCTAAAATAATCCAACATGAGATTAGGATATATCAAGAGAAAACAGTTCACTGTGAAGGACTATTTATAGTTTAAGTGCACTTTCCCATCATGACTAACTTAATACACAAATGATTCAACATATTTTAAACTGAGATTATGTTTTTAAGAATTACTATACAGAAAAAACTTGCGTGTTAAGTTGAAGCTCCCCTTATGAGAACTCTTTCAGATTTTTTTTTCTTTCTTAAATATAGTGATAGAACACAGTTTAACTTGATAATGAACCATGCATTTATCTAGTCTGGAAGTAAAAAACTCACCTTATACCCTTTCACTGTGCCCAGCTTTACAAAAGTTTTGGAAGTAAACAAGCTAGAACATTTCATATAGTTGACATGACAGTAAAATTTAATCAAGAACTGGAAAGTGGAAAGAGTTGACTTGAATGTAGAAGAGAGTCATGGACACTGAACTAATAATTACACTTCACTCTTATTGTACTTGAGTGTTGAAGTCCTGGCAATGCATTATGTGTGTATACATGGAGCTTATCTTCCTACATAATATGAAAAACACTAGAGTTGCCTATAATCTGTTTGATGAGGAAGAAGTAACACTTCTATCAAAATCAACTTAGCATGTCATAATAAGTCTCCTCCCCCTGGCCCCCTCTCACAACCAGAAGTTCAATAAAATGAACTTAGCATAAAGAAAAGTTAAAAAGTACACCTCAGCTTGTGTTAAAATGCAGGACCGTAAAATAAAAACATTCACTAAAAAATGTGCCAGATTTTAAGAATTTTGATTGCTCAAATTAAGTTATTAAGACAAAGATAAAATCATTAGCATGAGTAGAAATCAGACTCACACACCTTTTTACGGTATTCCTTCTTCAATAACACAACATCAATTTTCTTATGGCGTGGAAACCCAAGGGCATCATAGTGATTACTACTATTCAAAATCTTCTCCATCTCAATCAGGGAACTTGCATCTTCTCTAACCACAGTCCTAGTAGCAGATTCTTTTGGCTTTTCAACAACAGAAGAAGGACTAGCAGGTTTAGTGGCTGATTTACACGATTTAAGCTGATATTCTTCTTCTAGTTCTACTTCAGTAGGAGAAGAGTATTCGCACTCTGTGCAGAAATCATCTTCTGTGAACGAATCGGCTTCTTTATGCTCCTCAAAGTGAGTGCTTTCACTCAAATTATCACACCACTTGATCATGTAGTTCAACACATCATTAGATAGGAAAGCAAGATTAACTGCGAGAAAAACTCCATGCCATCCCACTCGGATCTTGACACAATACATAGAATACAGTGTTGCCATAAACACCACAAGACGCGCATGATTTAATGAAAATAGATAGCCTGTATACACAAAACCTTGATATTATCAGCAGATTCTATCAGGAAAGATAAAAATACTAGGGAAGTAAATGAAGATACAACTGTTCTAAGAAATATAAATACTCTTTAGTCTACGGTGTAAAGCAATCATAAACATCCCTATCCCTTCACTTATTTCAAGAAGCCATACTAGAGGTAAGTCAAGTAAAAAGTGAAGTAACTTCCAATTTAAATATTTAAGCAAGGACTAGCCAAAGTCAATGCTGACAATAGTTGAAGATACAAAATGAAGAACAAAATAGATAATCATATAATGCCACCAGAACGGTGTTCAAATAAACAAAGAGAAGCAAAACGTACCTCCAACTATAAACAAGGTACCCGTTATCCAAAAGTTAGCATACATCCACAAAACCAAAATGGCAAACAGCCCCACAATAAAAAGTCCAGGAGTGTAGCCTAAATACTGAACAGCAGCCCCAGCCGCTCCCTGGAAGCACACATGCAACAATTAGTGAGATGTAGAATGTATCTGCTGGATAAGGCCTCAGAGAAATTCTGTAGAGATTAAGGATTACAGCGGTAGGAAAACAGTTGTCATTAGACAAATAAACCTAGCAATACATCAACCAAAGCAACTAAATAAAGATATGCAGAAATGGGTCAAAAAATGTTGCTGCTGCAAAATTTATGCAGTTAGTCCTTTTCTAAGAATTATTCAACAACCATGTGACATTGAATACATGCATCTAATCCAGGTCAAAGTACTATTATGAGGTTCCCTACTCAATCAGAAAACTGATTTCAATTAATCTTGAAACTTTAGGGAAATATTCATGACTGATAAGAAACAACTAATTGCACCAAATATGAAAAACCTAGTTTGGTTAGGTTGGGTGGACTTTTCAGACAACCATTTTACACAATTTCCATAATAATGCCTTTGGAAGTTCATTCACACGAGATTAATCATACAGAATTATTTAATTTTACATGACAACAAGTAAAACTGCTCACTAAACTACTATACAATCAGCATTCTTCAACATGACAATTGTCAGTGATTAAGTAAATAGTAATGCTGTAATCATTCTGACAGAAGGTCATTTTCAGAAATCTGTAAATTCGGCATTCTTTCTCAAAATTACTCAAATTTCTGCAGAGCAAAAGGATGGCATTTAACCAATCATACCAACACAAGAACAACAGAGTCATGTCATTTTCTGTGGCCAAAATCACTATATTAAGCAAAACAGCTTCAGATGATAAATCTTTACAGAAAACATTTCTAGTAATTACTCAAACAAGATTTCCACCATCATATTGCTTTTTTTCTCCCTGGGGAGGATGTCAGAGACCTCAGTCTTTGCTAATTAGATGAAGATACTATCAAATGACCCCCCAAATTCTAGTATTCAACCATCTTATAAACTATAATGTCATGCCTTTTGCCTACATCTTACAAAATACATATAAAGCCTTCTATTGAAATCAAATAAATCTGATCTGTTAACTCATAAAATAAAATCAGATCTTGCAAATCTCAAACAGTATTGTAAAAATATGCAGCAGAAAACTCAGTAACATTGATAAATTAGATTTCACAACTATTTAGTGAGAGAGGGAAGCATACCATACTAAGAAGCACATACAGAAGACAGGACATTGATGTCAAGCTCAGGAAGCAATTCCACATAATAAAAAGCAGAGCAGCTGATCCCAACCCCACGAAAGACCGGAATCCAGAAATAAAACAATTTTTCCAACAAAGCAACAAAAACAGAAGAGCTCTCCCGAATTTGCCACATCCGCAACAAACCATGGGCCAATGCCGCTCCTTAAAAATGCCAATCTTGTCTCTAAAACATCTCACAGTAGTTCTCGCCACAGAATAACAGTCTTTTGATTGCAACCATTTCAACCCTTGATTGAAAAGCCCAATATCCTCCATTGCCTTAAATCCCAATAAAGTATTGCTAATAAACAATAAACTCAACCGCAACGACCAAAACCAGTACAATGCTTAGAATCTTGCTCATGTTCCAAAACTCCAGCTTCCGACGGCCGCTTAGCAGAGAGGCGATCATCCCAATTGAACCCACGGCGACGGAGCAAAGAAATGAGCAGAAAAGATCCAGAATATTCAGTACGAACTCCAGCTAAATGAACTCAATTTGCTTCACATGTACGTCTTCCATAAAGCAAAAAAAACCCAATAAATGAACTCACGGCATTTTCGCTTTTTTGACTCCAACAATCCCCCAAAACGAAACTCCCTCCAAAAATTGTGGACCAAAATCCACAAACAAACAAAAAAATAAAAAATAAAACGAGCAAAATATCCACTAAATTACCATAACTAAAAATCTAAGATCAAGAAAACAAAATTCGTAGCAACGAAACAAGAAGGAAGTAAAAATGTGGAAGAACAGTTGATAGTATCTGGGCTAACCGGAGAAAAAGTTGGAACCCTAGGCCTTTTTCAGGAAATGCCTGTGAAAAAACAAAGTAAAGAAAGAAGAGGTTAAAAAAGTTTCAAAAAGTAGTCATGAGAGAGTGAGACAAGGAGTGATGAAAAGAGAGAAAGAGACAGTGGAATATGATTTGTGGATTAGGGCTAATTAGGAAAGTGGGAGATCAAATTTAGAAGGGACCCATTTAATCTCAAATTTTCCATGCTCAAATAATACTGCCATGTTTCTTCTGCATCCAATGTTAATGCTTTTTCTTGGTAGGTAACTAACTACTTACTTCCATCACCACCATTTCTATTTATTATAAAACCACACATACATACATACAATTCTTGAATTTGATTCAAGAAAAGCTCTGTTTCTATAAACCATGAAGGAATAAAAAAGCAAACAGAGGGAAACTCCAAGATTGAAGAAGCCCACATCCGTAGTTGACGTTTACCAACATCACAACTTGAAATTCAAAATATTGAAAATGTTGTCATTGAAGAATAATAGTGTTCATATTTTATAATATAAAAGAGGGTGGCTGTCAAATGCGAATAACAGCCTAATTGAATTTGTCGTCTAATTATTACTCCCTCCGTCCCATGTAATTAGTCCCATTTGGTTTTGGCACGATAACCAATGTTAGTGAGTGTAGTGGAATTAATATTTTATTGATGAGTGTAAAAAAGTTTGCTATTTTAGGAAATGGGACAATTAGATGGGACGGACAAAAAAGGCAAATGGGACTAATTTCGTGGGACGGAGGGAGTATTAATCACTAAACAATGGGTTCCACATTCTTTCAATAATGGGTGTTTTATTCCTTGGAAGCAACAACTGAGATTGAGATTGGCTGAAAGCGATGGACCCCATTTTTTGAACACCGACTACCCCTTGCCCACCCCAAATTCAATCGAGTTGAATAGTGTTTATCCGCAATTTTATAAAGTTGAAAACTTTATGTTTGCAATCTATAAAATGAATGTAACATATATAGAAATCATATACACATCTATAGTGAGAAACAAAATTACAACAGAAAACAATCTAAACAAGCAAACCACAAATTGCAATTTTCTCTCCAAAAAAATATATATATATATATATCTTTACACTGATCCCTCCAAGCAGTGGGAAACCTGTTGAATTCAGGAGCTCCGGTCGTAAACGGCAGTGAAAGACATGGTAGCATGGGAAGAAGGTGCAGATGTCCATGTTGTATTATTCTCCATGGTGTCGGAGCCGGAGGAGTTGAAGTTGGACGAGGAAAGGGGCTTGGGATTGGGATCACTTTTAATCTTCAAGTCCATGAAATCAGAGATCAACCCTGGTTTCGTGATTGAGTCTTGGTCAAAATCTTTCTCCCCTGTAAGCATTCGGACCACAGATGACATGGAGGGTCGAAGCTTGGGAGAGTCCTGAGTGCAGAGGAGACCAATCTTTAGGAATTTGCAGGCGCGTTCTGCATCAAAATCTCCATCGAGGGCGGTGTCTACCAGTAGTACAAGCTCCTTTCTCTCATAAAGTTGCCATGTCTGCACCCACAGACAAAAGAAATGTCAATATTAATACCATTGTTGAGGTTTAGTATCCGGCTAGCTCGTCGGGCCAACAAACTACTGTTTACGAGTAAGATATGCCTTGTAGAGTCATCATCATTAGCTAATGACGAGGGATGTAAAAAGGAAAAGAATTGTCGAATAATCAGAGTTTTCCATGCAAGGAAAGCTTTTTCAAAGAGACCATGACAACAAAGTTGATCAATGCAGGAGACCTTGAATTGAATGCATACCCTTTCAAGAATATACTGTTCTTCCATGGGTAGTCTTGTATTTGTATTGCATCTTCCGCTGACTATTTCGATGAGAAGTACCCCGAAACTGTAAACATCTGCACGCCGTGTCAACTGCCCTCTTATTGCATATTCTGGTGCCAAATAACCTCTGAAACAACATAAACATGTTCAGGTTAATATCCTCAGAATAACAACAGAAACAAAGACATGTTCGTATAGCCGTTACTTTGCGTGGCAATAACATTCAATGCGTGTATCATTACTGCAAAACTAAAAGAGAACATAGATGACATTACTGCCTTTACAAAAAACTTCTGAGTTCAAGTAGTAATTCTCTTCAAGTGACAAAATAATGGATTTTAAGAGCAAGGTAGAAATCATTTGACTCAAGTTCTTGAATTCTTAATCCGCTGACTGCGGGAGAAGTTCAAGTTTAACTTCTGAATGAAATTCACTAAAGTTACAGGAGATTTAGCAACTTACATGGTTCCTGCAACACGTGTACTGACATGAGTCATGTTTGGAGGAATGAGCTTGGCCAGACCAAAATCTGAGATTTTTGGGGTCAAATCTTTGTCTAGGAGAATATTGCTAGCTTTGATGTCTCGATGGACTATATGGGGTCTTACTTCCTCATGAAGATAGGCAAGCCCCCTAGCAACGCCAATGCAAATTCTAACTCTCGTTTGCCAGCTAAACTGGATGCTAGAGTGACCTCCACCTGGAGATAGTTAGAGACAATCGGATAAGATCACCTAATCCTCTCCCCAGAAGAAAAACTGATAAAAATGTCAAGTAGTTGCATGAAAATTAAAAAATCCTTTTCTTTTTGAGAAAAACAGAAGTAACCCATTAATGTTCGAGGGCTATTTTTCTAAAACTACCTTGATGTTGATCTTGTAATCTTTGGAACTAAGCTTTCCACAAGGAATACAGTACTCAAAAAGTTTGACTATCATTCATCTTGTCTCGCTGTTATTCCCAGAACAAGGATAAGTTGAGTTTTTAGGCCTTAAGTTAAGTATCTAAGTATTGCTATCAAGAACTCCCAACACTTAAAAATCGAAAATACAGAAGACGCGTACCAAGAAGTGTCAATGCAAGACTGTTATTCTCTAGGTAGTTGTAGACAAGAATCCTTTGATTTTGTTCCACACAACAACCATACAGCTTGACTAAGTTGTCATGCTCGATTTCTGAAATCACTTTAATCTCTGTCAAGAACTCCCTTACTCCTTGTCTTGACTCCGAAGACAGAACCTTAATTGCAGCCATCTGACCATTCTTAAGTTTCCCCTATTAATCCAAGAAAGTTTGAATCAGAATTCTGTGCAGACAGCTCTAACAAGTATAAGTTATAAAGTTAATATGGTTCACCAATACAATGAAAATTGTACCTTATAGACAGAACCAAATCCTCCCTCCCCGATTTTGTTGGCCGGACTAAAATCATTGGTTGCAATCGTCAGCTCCCTGTATGAGTATAGATTAACATTCTGGACTCCTGAGAGCTCTGTGGAACAAATACGAAATCGTAAGTTTAAGATGGACAAGTCACTCAAGAGGAAGTACAATCCAATAACTTGCAGGATCATGAAGCTTAGAAATTTACCATCTCCAAACACCGCGTCTCTGGCTGCTGAATTCCGGCCGCATAAGAATGACAGGCAGGTCATAACTATGGGATTTACACAGTAACTTGAGCCTGCTATGGCTGCAGATGGATCACTTCACAGGGAACACAATGACACTCTGCAACAGACAAATATAAATCAGATAACTCACTAGTTTCTCGATACATTGTAGCGAAGAAGGATGGTGTGTCAACTCCTTGACATGATTTGGGAAACATGAAATAATCTAGTCCCGGATTGAGCAACCAATAAGTGTGACATTTTGAAGGGTGCAGTAAATCCATAATGAATCAGTTTGAGACTGACAGACCACTGTTTTTGCTAGCTATTCAGTTTATTGAGATCTTTATAAATCACAATGCACATAGAACAACCTGCTTAAGTGGTAGTAAAACATTGAATTCTCATATCAGAAGAAAAAAGGAAGCTGCATTTCGACTAACAAATATGTTTATCAATATCAAGATATGCAGCAAGAGATTGAAAATAATGAAGTAGTAAATATTTCGAGATCATGTTAAGGACAAGTGTAATAAATGCATAAGAGATATACTGGTTTTGCCCTTATTTGAAGATGATCTAAGTGTAATCGATCAAAACTCACACGATCACCGCCTCAATAGCAAAACTGAAAACCCCTCCACACACGCCAAAAAGGAAGAAAACTATTGTTTAATTTAGGGAAACAGAAAAGGGCAAGAAAAGGAAAAGCAAAGCTGAGACCCGCGATGAAATTCTAACAATTAAATCTATTGATCCTGCATAAAATAGAAAGAAAATACTAGCAACTGAAAACAGAAATCAAGAAAGAAAGAAAAAAAAAACTGCAGAAATGAACCAGCTTAGAGAAAGCACCTGAAAGCCGAGAAATAGAAGAAGCTCTGAAATCTTGACCGATGGAAGACGAACCACAACAGTGTACGATAACAAGGGTGGGTGACCTACTAAGAATAATCTGGAAAAGAAGGCAGAGGAACTTTCACGTATGCAAGGTGATGCAGTCAAGATATTCAGCTAAGAAACATCCGAAAGAAACGCCGTTATTCCTAATCCATATATTGATGGAGCAAAAAAATAGAGAATTGTATACATACTTGTGGGGTGATTGGATCGGCATTCTGTGCAGCGTTTGACAATTCAACGAGTTAGCGACGAGACCATAAAAGTCAACCATGGCGTACGACCAACTCCGTCCTGGTCAAGTGGGTCACGCTGGTTTTCACACCTCTTTTCTTTAATCTAAACCCACATAAAATATTATAAAACCAGTAACTGTTTATTGATTCTTGAAAAGATGAATAAAATATTGAAGTTTAATATCAAGTCATAATATTACCATTCACCAATCGTCGTACGGATAAGGACCTCAACCCAGGATCATATATTAGGAATGACTGATGAGTTTTAACGCACTACACAATTCTTGGTTTTTTGCAGTTCGAATCTTTGATGTAATTCTGGTTGGAAAATAGTTGAGGCGGCCGCCACAACTTTCGTCTGAAAAATTAATCTGCAGTGCAGTTTTACAGACCTCTAATTCCATGATTCTTCCTGACTAAGATCTTTTGACAAGGCGTTATTTTTATTAATATTTTAATAATATCATGTAGTGATTTATATTTTTTTAGAAGTTGGACTTTGTTTTGGAAAAAGACATCAAATTGTTTTATAAAAATATTATTACCACTATGTTATAACAATTATGTGTTGAAAATAGTAATGAACCTACACCAAAATATAACTACATTAAACTAAGCATAAATTCATAACAATAATTTCCATTAAAATAGTTTTCACACCTTTGGGCTAATTTTAAAAGAATATTTGAAATTTCCAGGTGATGCTACATGTAATTATTTGTGCCTACTTTAGAAGAAGAATATTATTTCAACTCAATTAATGATGAATGATGTTTAAAATCAATCTTCAACTAGCCCATTTTGTTGATCTTCTAAAAACGGATGAGTTTCAATAATGCTATAATTCACCTATTATTTATACACTCTCTTCGTCCCGCCAGATTAGTCCATATTTTCATTTTCGTGTGTCCCACCAGATTAGTTCACTTTCCTAAAATGAAAAAAAATCTTCTCACATCAATAAAATATTAATTTCACTATACTCATAAAAATTGGTTTCTGTGCCGAAATCAAACTGGACTAATCTAATGGGATGAAGGGAGTATAATATTTGAATTTTGAAATAGACCAAATTTTATATATATTTAAAAATAATATTAGTATTAGTCCGAAATAGGAAGGATTAAGGGTGAGCATGAGTCAAGCCGGCTCGCAAGCTACTCAGGATCGGCTCGAAATTGACTCGATAGTAATCGAACCGAGCTCGAGCTCGAGCTATTCGAGTAGCAGTCGAGCTCGAGCTCGAGCTTTGTGATACTCGATTCGACAGGCTCGCGAGCCTTATCGAGCTCGAGTTTAAATCGAGCTTGGGTTCGAGCTAGGCTCACGAGCCTTATCGAGCTTAATATAATTTTAATTTTTCTTCCTAAATTTATTATTTAATAATAAATAATATTTTTTAATTAAAAAATAAAATAAAATAAAATAATTGAGCTCAATCGAGCCGAGTCGAGCTTGACGAGTTGAGCTCGAGCTTAAAAATTTAAGCTCGGTCGAGCCGAACTCGAGCTCGAGCTTAGAAATTTCAAGTCGAGTTCGAGCCTGGCCATACTCGGCTCGTGATCACCCCTACGGATATGGAGAATCTGAAACGTGTGACTGAGAATCACAACTGGCTAAACAACAGTTCCCCATTCTGATAAGGTTTCAGCATCAAGCCACACAACATTCGCCACGTGGCAAGATGGGATGCCATTGTAACTCCATAATATTATCAAGCCCATCGCAGACAACACACCAGTTTGAGAGATATGGCAACCACCGTGATGAGTTCACTCGCTCTAAAGCCCGCCGCCTTCACCGTCGAGAAGTCCGTGAGAGGGCTGCCGTCGCTGGCCAGAACCACCCCTCTCAGAGTTCAAGCCAGTGGTGGCAAGAAGATCAAGACCGACACGCCATATGGTTAGTGGCTACCTACTGTCTTACATTATTCTTTGAAACTTTTCTAATCTAACCAAATAATTAACGATTTAAGATCACTTCCTTGAAGCTGAATCGGGATTATGGAGCAAACAAATGTAAAAATATTGAACTATTTAAGCTCAACTCATGTTCGAATTTAACTTGATGCACAGTAAAATCATAAGCTGAATTATATACTCCTATTAATTTTAAAGCTCAACTAATTTACATATTTGTGAAATAGATTTTCACGAACAAATTGATATTGAGTAATTCGGCGCAGGAACTGGCGGTGGCATGGACTTGAGGAACGGCGTCGATGCCTCTGGCAGGAAGCCTACGGTTGGTTAAATAATTGAATTAAAATTCCTACAAAAATATATAACTCTTTTTTTTTTTTTTTTCTTTCTGTGATTTGGTTGAGTTGCTGTTGTGGTGAATAATAATACAGGGAAAGGGTGTTTACCAATTCGTGGACAAATACGGCGCTAACGTGGATGGATACAGGTAATATTATATTTACACATACAGTCTGAATCAAACATGTGTAGTAGGAGATTGGAATAACTGTGAATTAATGGAAATGCGTATGATGCAGCCCCATCTACGACGAGAAGGACTGGTCTCCGACGGGCGACGTATACGCCGGGGGCACGACCGGCCTGGCCATCTGGGCAGTCACCCTTGCTGGTATTCTTCTGGGAGGTGCACTCCTCGTCTACAACACCAGTGCTTTGTCGCAGTAGAAGACTACTACTATTATTCTTGCTTCTCTAGTCTCTGTGTATTGTATTTGTATGGACTCTCTACTTACAACCGTGTTTCAACTTTGATATATAAATACATATATATATACGAATCCGTGTCTTTCGATTCCAAACAAGCATATGCCATTACAAATTATTGAAACAAAACAAAACAAAACATACCATGCAAGTAAAATGTAAGATGAGATGTGAAGGATGATTGATTCTTTGATTAGTATCAAGGAATAGTTGTAACTTAAATACAAGAGTTGTTGAACTTGAGCTACAAATGTTACAGGAATGGCTATGAAAATAGAAACCAACTTCAATGAATCTGGAATATGTGCCTCTGAAATGCATTCCTTCCATGACAAAAAAAAGGGACAGATCTCATTGCATTTCTTGGAACATATCTTCCTCCTCAGGCTGTGGGAACGATGACTTCAAAAGAGAAGCTACTTGTCCGCTGCCCTCTGTCAACGCAGCTCGAACTTTCTGCATAAAATATCAAACGCCAATATAGTCCTGCTAGTTTGTTTCAAGTAGAACTAAACAACCAGGCATTGTACAAAATGGGAGTGAAAATCATCTACTTTCAACTTAGCTGACAAGACTCAGACAAGCTAATGCACTCCTATGTCGCTGCTACCAACTGATATCATTATGGCTGCGTGTTCCCAATCATATAGAACTGCTTGTTTACTTAATGAAGCACAACTATTTATCCATGGTCTTTACACACCTTCACATCGCATAAAAAGTCACAGTGCACAGTGATTAATGTTTTCAGGATGGAAGGGCAGTACCTTCTCTATCTCTACAGACATGAGAGGATTTTCTTTCAGGTACTGTAACGCTCTTTCTCTTCCTTGCCCCAGCCTACATGAGAATGTATAGTTGAGCGAAATGGGTTTTCCAAGTCAGTACGTGAGGTGTGAATAAATGTAAACCATCAGAAAGTACTGCATCGGTAGAAGATTGCAGCATCTAATATCAAAATTTTAGATCGTCCACTACTAGCTGCAATGCATGCATATGTCTGGTTTCAGCACCCTTATTGATATAAGTTATACCAGGCTAGAGTAAATAACCATCCAAAAACTATATAGAGACCTCCAGCACATCACACGCCAAATGTCTAGTCATTTAAACAAAAATGTGATAAAGCACACCTGTGATCGCCATAGCTATACCACGATCCCTTCTTTAAAACTACATCGGTCATTTCAGCACAATCCAAAACACAACCCTGAAACAGAAGAAATGAAAGCACTTATGAGCATAAAAATAGCAATAGAAAGAAACAATATACGCTACACATACCAGTTTGCTGACTCCTTCTCCAAATATAATTTCAAACTCAGCTTGTTTGTATGGCCTTGACACCTGCAATTGAAATTAATAACTTAAACTAAGATATCTGATAACATGAAATAAAATCACATAAAGGTCAAAATGTGAGATTTTTTATTATGAAGAACATCAATTGTGGAGTGTTCTCGACTCCAATTTCTAGAAGAGTTTCTAAGGATGTATTGGATTATGTTAAGAGCGAAACAATGTTTGCATAAATGCATTGGAAACTATAAATAACATAGAATGTCAATTGTAAATTGTAATGTTGGGTCAATTTTGAGTTTTTGGTAAAAATGATGCAGTGTGTTTAATTAATGTGCCATTCTACAGTGATGATATGACTTGTGATACAGGGTTGAGGGTTTGACTAAAAACAAGTGTTCATGTAGGCTATAGACAATGTGAACTTGGTGTATTACTCAGTAAAATTGAGACATGTTTAGGAAAAACTGCCCTAAACATTCAAGCTAGCATTTTTGGAGTATAAGATGTAGAGTTTTAACAAAAACAGTTGTGAAGCAAAAAGTTTATCATTTTACTTGCCTTGCTCTTTTGAACTCTTACACGAACTTTGAGCCCAACATCTTCATCACCTTTAACCTTTAGTAAAATGGAACATTTAAGATTCATTTCCAAATCTTCAAGCTAAAGAATGAATAATGGTCGCATCAAATAGGCTCAGTTTTCTTAGCTTAGGTAGATTAAGGCTTACAGATTTTATCTTCCCAGTAGGTCGTATCTCAAGCCGGACAGATGCAAAGAATTTCAAAGCAATCCCACCACTTGTGACTTCAGGGTTTCCATAATACACACCTATCTGGCTCAAGACAAATGTGTAATATTGCAGGGCTTCAGATTAATAGCAAATGAGTTGGAAAGAAAGCATTTGAGAGAAAATTAAATATGAATAGAAATTAAATTTAATCACATTTCAAGAAAAAAGAGGATTAGCTATTTGCCACTACATAAGGTAGGAAATAAAATATATCCGGTAAGAAGTACCTTGTGTCTAATTTGATTCAAAAATATAAGTGTACATCCAGCTTTGGAAGCATTGCCTGACATCTTACGCAAAGCTTGACTCATCAGTCGCGCTTGCAAACCCATTTGTTGCATCCCAATTTCACCCTATGCACAAAGTACCCAAATATAGTCATGCTTTAAGAAGGGAACCATCAATTTTTAAATAGAATGCAACACAAGTACATAACTCACTTCAATTTCAGCTCTTGGAGTAAGTGCTGAGACTGAATCAATACAAATGAGATCAACAGCACCAGACCTACAGATGCGATCAGCAACTGACACATAGACCATTAAGTAAGGAAAACACAAATAACTTACACATTAAGGAAAGGGCCATCAATCTTAAAATTGTAGTCAATTTATAGGAATATCAACAAGAAAGAGAACTTACTCTCTAGCGCCATCTCTCCGTTATCAGGCTGGCAAACAATCAGATTTTCTACATCAACTCCTAATGATTTTGAGTAAGCCGGATCAAAAGCATGCTCAGCATCAACAAGCATAGCATTTCCACCAAGCCTCTGATAGTTCAATGCGAGAAGAATGTCAGGTAGTTCTTCAAGTCAAATGTGGGGAGGAATAAGAAAAAAATTACTCCAGCAACTAGTTTCACGATGAATGGACTCATGAAATGAGATTTCAAGAAATAACTAACTGCAAACTCAAGCGATAACTAACTGACAGAAGAAAAAGAGATCACATACTAGACCTGCACTTCTGCAATTGCATGGAGGGCTAGAGTGGTCTTCCCACTACTTTCTGGTCCATATATCTGATGAGTGAAAACCCAAATATCACATTCCACAAGCATTGGATATATCTAGGGTACAAAATGGAAGTGAAACAAATAGTAAAATATAATCATGAAACTTATACATTAAAGATTCCACAGAAAGGAGTTAATAATCAAGTACCAACCAATTAGCCCTGCTAAATTTTATAATAAAATGACAAATGGATGAGTATACACAGCCCTCAACACTAATAACTGAATCCCAGGCTATATCTATATGGATAGCTACCTGCAGCTTGTAACATAAATTTAGTTCACATCTTCATGTCATACAATACACAAACAATCAACAAAGAGCAATATCATATGAATTAAGATAGCATGTACATTGTACAAATAAAGACCTCAACAATTCTTCCTTTGGGAAGCCCACCACCCAAAGCAAAGTCCAACGTCAGGCAGCCACTAGGAAAGGTTTCACTGAATGAAGAAACAGACACAATAAGCATGACAGCTACAATGATGATGAAGGTACACAAAACAAAATAATAAACTTGGAAAATGTAAAACAAATGTATACTCAAACTCGTCTATTGCCACCCATAGCTAGCAAATAGGGATTTCAAGTCATAATCTCTCTTCAAAGAGAAGAAAGAATCTTATTTTCGTTTTTCTTATATTTTTTCTTTCAAATCTTCATAGAAGAACTTCATCTAGAAATTGGGACATAAACAACTCGATAGAAAATTAGAAATAGATTAGCGTAATGAACACCTACACCAAAGCTCCACCAGCACTCCCCAGCCTTGTGACGCTTCCTTTCCCGAAAGAGCTATTTATGTCGTTCATGGCAGCTTCAAGGGCCTTTTGCTGTTGTCCGAAACATGTTAGTTACAAGACAAGTCAAGCACATAAATTGGGAATACATTTTTTCATGAACTCACAATACAACTCCTGCCACACAACTAACAACAAAAAAAATTAAAATTTCCTCTCGAAGCCCACGAACCCGTTTACGAAATTGAAAAGACTGAAACATTAATGCAGAAAACAATGTTTATGGATGCTAACCCGATCAAGAAAACGAGTGTCGAAGTCTTTAGATATGGCGCCATTCACTTTGCCATCAAATTCCGAGCGAACCCTGACCCTTTTGGGAGTTTTCCGACAACTCTGAAGCAAACCTCGTAGCGCAGCAGGAGCGCATGGCGAGCTAGAATTCTTAGCTTTGGGCGACACATAGCAGGTCGGTAGAGGGAAAACTAAATCCATGCGCTTGTTTACTCTGTTATCCAATAAAATAAAATAAAAATCTGGGTACAAAATATCAAGGCTCAGAAACGACGGAGAAAAGTGAAATCTGTTTGAGTGAAGTTAAGCAGCAAAAACAAACGAGCCCACAGTGGCGGACAGTGATGAAGATAGAAGCGGCGCCGCACCTCACCTCACCTCACCTCACCTGGGCTACCTACAGTCGCGATTCACATGCATTTGGTGCGGAGCAATAAAATCAAAATTTGTGTGGAATTGAAATCCAGTCCAACAATGCATTGAAGCCCAGGCCCAAATATTTAACCCAATTTTTTGGCGATTATTTCATTTGCATCTAAAATAATTTGTTTACTTATTTCTTGGTTCAACCACTTCAATAAGTTCACCAATTATATTTGTATTTTGATTTTTAAAAAATTAAATAGAATTATCGATTCAGGACTTAAATGATAATTTAATTATTGATTCAAAACCCGAAAGATCAAATAATTCTCAATCCAGAACCTGAATTGAAAATTAATCTTTCGGGTTGTGAATCGATTATTAAACTGTAATTTATAATAAATCATGTGATATCGACGGTTGCGTTGCTTCTAATGCGAGATTGAATGCGACTTTGATTTCAATATAGTTTGGAAATAAGCAATGCAAAACGACGCATAAATAATTTTGAATTCGACCTCTACTTAGCCAACCAATAGAAAAATCACATCCCAAATAATATCGTTTCAATATACGACAAATCAGAACAGTGGGATCAAATCAACTTCTACAACATATTTATTTATTTAATATCGAGTATTTAAATATTATGAGATTAAATCTATAGACTATAGTAGGGGAAAAAAAAAAAGCAACTGTTTGCGAAGTCAGAAATGTTGTTAAAGCTGGGGAGAAGAATTTCAAGAGTTGTTATGAAATTTGATTAAATATTAAACTAGTCGAACTCCTACTTTGAATAAAATAGCATTCACGCCTAACATGGCATATACGTGAATATCAAGCACTTCAAATTCAAAATCATTTTTAAAAAAAATGTATAAACTTTTGTTTTATTAGTGATTATATTCATGCACGTGTTATTTATTGAAAACATATCATCAACACAGTTATATAAACGTGATCAAACAGGAGAATATTAATTAAAAAATTAATCCAAATCTCTTTCCCACCCAAATAGTAAAAACCCATCTCCTAAAAAAAAAATACAACTGCCCCAAGAATAAAATAAATGAAGGGTATTTATGAGCTACCACATAAACAAACAATACATAATTTTTTTTTTCTTGAGTTTGTATAAATTAAACTACTATAAAGTTAACATCACTCACATTTCTCCACACGTGGGCAGTTAGCATTATTCATAGAAAATGAAGTCTGCAAGAGACAAAATCAAGATTAATTAGAGCAATTTGGGGGGTGAATATTGAATAATGATATTTGAATGTAGGTTATTTATTGGTGAATTTGGTGATATGTTACTTTCAAGAATCCCTTGTTACATAGGAGAGCTGTGAAGAGTGAAAGAGAGATGAAGATTTGGTGTATTTGAATCCGATGATATTCTATTATGTGCAATGCTACTTAAATACAAAAGTTATCCTGGAAAATCTATTCAGTTACAACAAAGTGAAACAGATCTCTCTTCATCTAATGGCCTGATATTTAGGAACAACAGCCACAAGAATTGGCTGCTGTTATGTAATGTTATCATGCCCCCGCAAGATGGACGGTGCGGAGCTAAGTCCAAGTTTGGTGATAGCCTTGGTTAATAGTTGACGAGAAAGCGGCTTGGTGAGGATATCCGCAAGTTGATCGGAAGAGGAAACATGAGAGACTCTCAGAATTCCATTTTGAACTTGTTCACGTATGAAATGATAATCCAGAGCAACATGTTTCATACGTGAGTGGAATATTGGATTTGCACACAGGTTTGTGGCACCAACATTGTCACAGTAAATGACTGGTTGATGCGAAATAGTGACACCAAGTTCAGTCAGAAGCGAACAAATCCATCGCAATTCTGCAGCCGTGGTAGCAACCGAGCGATACTCAGCTTTTGTTGAAGATCGTGCAATGGTTCTTTGTTTCTTTGAGCTCCAGGAGATAAGATTATTTCCCAGATAAACAATGTACGCACCAGTGGACGTAAAATCGTCTTTATCGCCTGCCCAATCAGCATCAGAGAATGCATGAAGTGCAAGTGATGACTTGCAATACAATGTTATTCCATGATTTAAGGTACCAGAGAGATAACGAAGTAATCGTTTAATAGCAGCCCAATGCTCGGTCGTCGGCTTGTGCATGAATTGAGACAGCTTGTTGACTAGTAGCCAATATCAGGTCGGGTCAGCGAGAGATATTGTAGACTTCCAACAACAGTTCGATATTCTGTGGGATCAGACAAGGTAGTGCATGCATTCAAGGTTAGAGGCGGGTTTTGTGCCAAAGGTGTGGAGACGGATTTTGCTTCAGACATGTGAGCCTTTTGAAGGAGATCAGAGATATACTTTCGTTGGCAGAGAAACAAACCATCTTTATGTGTGAGCACCTCAACTCCAAGGAAGTAGTGTAGGCTGCCAAGATCTTTAAGAGAAAACCTCACAGAAAGCTGTTGGATAAATTGATTTACAGCAGAAGTATTGTTGTCAGTGACAATAATGTCATCAACATACACAAGAAGATAAAGAATAACACCTTGAGTGTTGAAGATGAACAGCGAGGCATCAGCAATAGAGTTTTGGAATCCAGAGGCAAGTAGAAATTGGCGCAACTCATGGTACCATGCGCGCGGAGCTTGTTTTAAATCGTAAATAGCCTTGCGAAGTTTGCAGACGTGGTGCGGTTTATCACGATCAACAAAACCAGGAGGTTGAGACATAAAAACATCTTCTGAAAGTGTGCCTTGAAGAAAGGCATTGTTAACATCTAACTGGCGGAGAGGCCAACCACTGGTTGTGGCGAGACTGAGAATCAAGCGAACATTTGTATGTTTGATTGCTGGGCTGTAAGTTTCAGTATAATCAACTCCTGGTCGTTGAAGAAATCCTTTAGCAACCAACCGTGCTTTGTACCTGTCAACAGAACCATTAGCCAAGTATTTAGTGCGAAAAATCCATTTGCACCCAACCACATTTTGGGTAGGATGAGATGGAACAAGCTCCCATGTTCCATTACGAACAAGAGCATCAAACTCTGCAGACATAGCTTGTCTCCACTTGGATTCTTTCAAGGCTTGACTGACTGTGGTGGGCTCAAGATTGGGATTATAAAGTGCAGCATGGAGGTTTAGTTTCTGTATAGGTTTGCGGATGTTGTGCTTGGAGCGAGTGATGATACCTGTGGGAGAGGGTATAGGTGGAGTAGATGTACTAGAAGGAGGATTTTCTTGGGGTGATGTAGAGGAGGTAGATGTTATGGGGAGACTGGGGTCAGGGCTTTGTTCGAGCGGAGAGAATGAGGTTTGTTCTGGAGTTTGAGGACGAGGTGAAGGATGTGATTGAAGGATAGGAAGTGTCATAGAGCACCATTCAGATGTTGTGGAATTGGTGACCCGCGGAAGAGTGAGATTGGAGTTTGCGAAGGGAAATGCAGACTCAATGAAACGAACATGACGAGAGATGTATAACCTATTTGATAAACTGTCCAGACACAGATAAGCACTTTGAGTGGAGGAGTAACCAATAAAGACACAGGGAGCGGAGCGAGGTTGAAATTTGTGAGACGTGTATGGACGAAGCCAAGGATAACAGAGACAACCAAAGCTGCGAAGTTTGTTGTAATTCGGGATAGTTCCAAAAAGTTTAAGGTATGGAGATTCATGGTTTAGTGTGGGTGTGGGAAGACGATTGATAAGGTAGACAGCTGTGGAGAAGGCAAATGACCAATACGAGAGTGGCATAGATGCTTGAGAGAGAAGGGAGAGGCCAGTTTCCACAATATGACGATGTCGCCGTTCAGAGTACCCATTGTGTTCAGGAGTGTAAGGAGGAGATGTGAGATGAGTGATTCCATTGGATGACATGAATGATGAAAGAGCTTGATATTCTCCACCATTATCAGAATAAAGAGATTTAATCTTACAGTTGAAGAACTTTTTAACCAAATTCTTGAATCGGGGAAAGACATCACAAGTGTCAGATTTGCGTTTTAAAGGATAAAACCATATGTATTTGGTGAAGTGATCAACAAAAATGATATAATACTCGAAATTGTCAATGGAATAAATTGGAGAAGTCCAGACATCCGTAAGGACAATTTCAAGAGGAGAAGAGCTTGATAAAGTAGACACAGAAAAAGGTAATTTATGACTTTTATTGGTGGAACAAGAGTTACAATGAAAACTGAAATCAGGAAAAGTAGGAGAACTAGAGACATCTAAATGAAATGTGGAGACCATATGTTTGAACGTCGAGAGTGATGGGTGACCAAGTCTATGATGCCATGCAGGTAGTGAAGTTTTGACAGCAGAGAAAGCTAGTAATGGTGAGGAAATAGAGGAAGAGTTGGGCCATTCATATACTCCATTTTTAGTTTGACCTTGGAGAGAAGGGCTCCAGTTTGAAGATCTTTCACAAAGAAACAGGAAGGTAAGAATTCAACAGAGGCATTGTTAGATTTGCAAATTTGAGAAATAGAGATAAGATTGTGTTTCATTTGTGGGACACAGAGAACATTAGAAAGAGTAAAAGACTGAGTAGAAGTGGGAAGAGAGGTGGAACCCGTATGAGTTATAGAAATGCCAGAGCCATCGCCAATCATTATTTCATCAGAACCTTGATATGGGTTATGAAGAGCTAAGTTCCGGAGATCTGTTGTAACATGATGAGTAGCACCGCTGTCCAGTAGCCAAGGATCTGGAGTGCTGGAAGTAGACATAGCGGCTGCAGCAACATGAGCTTGAGCTTGCCACGGGGGAGGTGTTTGGGGCTGTGTTGAGTTGACGGAGCGATGTGGTGGCGATGCATGAGGAAATTGTTGTTTGAAGATTGAGCATTGAGAGACTACATGACCTTGAGAACGACACCACTGACATTTGCCGAGAAATGGACGAGGTGAGCGATTGGACTGAGATGAAGCAGATGGTGCCGGAGGTTTGGTAGGCCAAGTTGGACGAGGTCCTGAAGATTTTTGGTGTGAGCGTTGGGTGTGGGTGACTTAAGCAGAAGCTGGGAAATTTGGAGAGGGTGATGGATTGAGTAAGGATAATACTTTGTTGATGAGTTTCTCATGGAGTTCATCAAATGTGATCAACGAATCACGGCTATTGACAACATCAATGATAGACTGAAAAGTGTCATCGAGACCATCAAGAACTTTCTCAATTAAGTCTTCGGGATCAAGTGGTTTCCCAAGAGCAGCAAGTTCGTCGGCCTTGGTTTTGATGGCTTGCATGTATTCGGTAACAGATTGCGCACCCTTAGAGATGTTCTTCAGGCTATTTTTGAGTTGTTTGATATGACCGCGAGAAGGACGGGCATAGGTGTTGGCAAGGACTTGCCAAGCAGCACGAGATGTTTTTGCTTGAGTAATGAGGGGCACTAGATTATGTGCAATGCTACTTAAATACAAAAGTTATCCTGGAAAATCTATTCAGTTACAACAAAGTGAAACAGATCTCTCTTCATCTAATGGCCTGATATTTAGGAACAGCAGCCACAAGAATCGGCTGCTGTTATGTAATGTTATCAAGAGCAAGTACTCTGCAAAACTATATTACTTGTATATTATAATATTCACACTTTTTACTTGTCCACCCCCACAAACCGATCTAACCCTAATCAATTCATTATTCCATCCTTCAACCTTACTATATAAATAAATAAGGAGTCCATTCAGTACTAAAATTCATTTTATATTAAAAACGAATTAATCATTATTTTTTCATATATATTAAATTAATGGTATGTTCATATTTGGTATTAAAATTGATGCAGTTTCGCTTACCTACCCATCATGATGTGGTAATATAAAATTGAAGGTGGGATTAATTTTGATTATTATAATCACCTCTAATGTATTATCACATCAGTCGTGGGCACATTAATACGTGCTCACGATGGACATTGGAGCATTTATGAAAATTGATAATGTTATATATATATATATATATATATAGATAATATACTTAGAATATATTGTATTTTTTTGTTGTATACATTATACTTAAAAATATATTTTCTCAATAACTCATGGTTTTAATCCAATGTTGATGTGATCAATCTAATTTCTCGTATTCATTTTTATTTTGCATACACTTTATTTTTAATACCATATCCCATATATTTATATGTATAATTAAGTTTTTTTTAAAAAAAGTATGTACTCATTTTACATAATATGCGTTTTTCATTGGGACTATTTGAAATGCTTTCATTATTTGCTTATAAGAATCGATCTTGACTTGAAGTCATTAATTAATGTAGTCCGTACAAAAGTTTGTATAAAATACATGCCAAAATCCTTTATAATAACAAGTCTAGTTGGAAAAATATAATATTGTGAAATTAATTTCTAATGCATATGAAGATATAAAATTAGGAAGTTGCTTTGAAAAAAAAAACAATAATTAATAATAATAATCAAGTGGATGCACAAAATCTCAAGTTGGAGAAGAAAATCATTATTAATTTTCACTGTTGAACAATATAAAAAAATAATTAATTTTTTAAATAAAAGCATAATTGGTTTGTCTTTTTATCGCAATTATCTCTTTTTTTTTTAATTTCCCCTCGTGGAATACATATTTTCAGATGGGCAAAGTCAATGCAATTACAATATTGACTTTGCTAACCTAATCAAGAATTTATAATGGCTATTCTTTTTTAATTGAGGACTTAAACCCCTTTTAATCGAAGAGTATTTATATACAATTGTACATTTAATTAAGTTTAATTATATAGGTCTATAAATTTGATTGTGCTATAATATTGTAAAACTTGGGACAACTGAATAGTCAAATCTAAGAAATTGATAGAATTTGAAATCACAAAATTTTCATCACGAAACCATCTACGCCTCTAATTCATCCAGGTGGGTCTCTCCTGTTCATGTATTATTATTATGTTTATGTTTATGTTTATATATGATATATAAATATGTTATTTGACTACAACTAAGTTAAATGTAAAGAAAATAATAACAAGAAATATTTATAGTTTAGTAAAATATTGGATCGAGAATCGACACTTGGAACATCCAAGATCCATTTCTTGGTTGAATTTGTTAAAAAATGATTAATTATGGTGGAGTTGCAATATTAATTTGGGTGATGAGACAATTTGACTATCACTTTCATTCCTCTAACCAAACACAATTATTTATTTAAAGGGATGTCCCTCTTATGCTTATCTCATACCCTCAATATTTTCCTCCATTAAACATTATTTATTATATGTATATTTTACTTTTGTCATACAAAATAGGAGGTGCAACCAGTTGGCAAAATTATAGGAGATTAAAATAAAAACAAATGGTGGGTTTTGCTTTTTATATTCAAACTAATTTTACTTTGATTTTTTATTTTATTTTTTTATGTTCTATCAAAATTGAATGCGTGTTCAGTCGTTTTTTTTCTTTTGACAAAGTTGCCCTCGTGAGATGACATGATTGCCCTTGTATAAAGAAAAAATAAAACAAAATAAACTCTATTGTGGCATTAGCCGCATTACATAAAGCACAATAATTTGAGATATTCATATAATCATATTTTAAGATCTTAATTGTGAAGGGCAGAATCGACCAATCATTATTCGCTTTACGAAGAATAAGAACAATTTCAATTCTAATTTACATAAAATAAAAATAAACAGACCGTATTATCAGATGAAAAAAGTATTGGATAATATCCATAGATAAAGATTCATTTTTAAAAATAAATTCATGTTAAACAGACTCTATCCTGTTATTCAATGCCATTTAAAAATAACAGTTCAAATCATCAACACTGAAAAACATATTTTCTTTAACCATTATATATATATATATATATATATATAGCAAAAAAAAATTATATTTCAACTGTTAATGCATTAGAGACTATCTTACTGATATTTAGCATATATTTTATTTTTAATATTGAATCGAATAAATCTATATATATTTATATGTTCATAGTTGACAATTGTTAAAGAGGCTTGACTTGTGCAGTATCCATGTGATTATTACTGAAAATTCAATGCCAACACACTAAGGATATTCAGAGTCGCTCTTGTGTCCCCTTGCTCGGAGTGTAGTGGTTAAAGCACCTTGTCTGGACCGAGAGGTCACAAGTTCGAGCTTCCCCGGGGACATTTGGGTGTGTGAGTTTAATACATGTATTCCTATTTTTTTAAAAAAAATCCCTCTTGTTATTCTTATCCAATATACAATATTCATTTCCCATTAAAAAACTTATGTATAAATATGAATAAATTTCATATATAAATTATAATGCGGTATTAATACATTTATTCGTTTACACCAAATGAATAAAGTTATGCATAAATTACATACACGGTAAGAATATAGTGCATAACATAGGCGGATCCACACTAATGAATAGGGTACATTTGTACCCCCAATTTTTATTTTTTTGTTATTAAATATATATATTTTATTATTATTTATATACATTTTATATATTATTTTTATATATTTTACATAATGTATCCTTAATTAATTTATTTTATTTACATATTGTATTCTCAATTTTAAATTTCTAAATCCGCCACTGTACATAAATACATAATTTTTTTATATACTACTTATACATTAGTTCTGTAATGCATATAATATTAGTTAAAATCTGATTATCATATAATGCATATAAATTATTCTGAAATGATACAAAATTTATTAATTCTTGAGTGTTTGATCAAAATTTGAAAGATTGAGATTTATTCTTATTTCTTATAGTAAAAAAATATTCTCATTTGATACATTCCCTATATATATACACACATTTATATATTAATTATGAAATGATACAAATATAATAAATACGTAATTAGAAAATCATATATATAAATACAAAGTAAATCCATTCTTGTTAATTAATTACAAAGCTAGGTGCAGTTAAAGTAAGAAGCAAATAATGAAATTAGCTAGGCAAAGAGATGATTGAAATAAATCTAGTGTAACACGCACACCAAATATTTAATTTACAGACACCAATTAAACCTAAAACCTAAATATCTACCGATGATTAACACTAATTAATTAATTTGTTGCGACAAAATTACTCAAAATTAAGAAAACAATCACGAGTAGTTATTCCACACCACTTCAGACAGATAGCTGCAGTCGGAGCTTCCTTCCCCGAAGCTGGGAGACCCGCCTTTCATGCTCGTGATCTCTTCATTATTCATCTTCGTCAGATGATTCAGCACTGCTGCCGCTGCCGCTGCTGTATCATTCATCGCCGGCGCCGCCATTCCGTAATTGGACGCCACCATCTGCGGCGCCTCCATGTGGACGTCGAGGAGCGGGAAATTAGGGTTTGTATTGAAAATGGAGAAGCAGGGCACCTGCTCGTGATCGTCATACTCATCGACGTTTCCGCCGTCGAATGCGAAGAAGGGTTCTGTTAGCGGCGGCAGCTGAGACGACGGCGAAGATGCTGCCGCGTCGTAGTGGCTGCTGTTCCCTTCTTCCTGTGATTTTGTCGCCGTTTCTGATCTGCTTTTGAAGAACACTCGGCATAGAACCCAATCCTCCTGTGTTCATACAAATCATCTCTTTAGTCGGATTATTTTGATAAATATTACAAATTTACTTTGTATTTATTATTATTTATAATAAATGGAAATTAAAGATGAGATTAGTGTGGGAGTCAAATATATAACTAATTGTTGAATTCTTTATGCACAAGACAACAAAATTAGGATTCAAATAATGGAGATATTCTGAAAAGTCTTTTTAAAATGAAAACAGCCTGTAACTCAATGACGTCCATAATATTGACAACTTGAAGATATATATATATATATATATATATGGATGATCAACTTAGATTTGGGATTAGTCAAATGCTTAATCAAAAGATATATAGGATCACGATTAACCACCTAATTAATTAATTACTGTCATTATAAAAAAAAAAACCTTGGCGGGAGAAAGGTTGGACTTCGGGCCGGGCCCTTCGAGGCGAAATTCGTGCATGACCCAGTCAGTCTTCCGGCCTTTGGGAGCCCGGCCCTGGTAGAATACCAGAGTCTTTCGCATGCCTACGAGCACTCCCTTGCGGATTATGGCCCGGTCTTTGCCGGTGGCCTTCCAGTAGCCCGAAATCGTGGCCCGATTCGTTCTGAGCCCGGTTGCGTATTTCCTGTCCCTTTGGCTGTAGAAATACCAGTCCTTGCCCCCCACACATGCAAACTCTGATCCATTACAGCAATAAATCGATTCAGATATTTGTTTATTTTTTTTAGAAAAAAAAAAGAGAAAAAGAAATTAAATTTGATTGAAGAAACAAAGTCCACATGCATGATGATAGATGAGTAGAATAATATGTAAGAAATGATGATGCGGGCCTAGCAGCTAGCATCTATTTTTGGTGGATTATGGAGCAATTATTATAAATGGGGCAAGTGTCAATTTCTCAACTCTTATCATAAAGAAGATGTAATTACCAAATGGGACACGCTCATTTGATTGATGTTTAATAATGGGCAAGGGCGTTGGATGAGATGATGTGGTAAAAATTAGTAGGATTAGGAATAGGTGTCTCCATCTAGAAGGGGTGTTGTGCTGGGGCATAGGACAAAGGCCAAGAATGTCAGTTTCTTCTAAAAGGTTTTTGAATGAGAAGCATATATTCCATTATTATGCAAAATTTATGAACCTTGTTTCGAGATTATCCTTTCACATTTTTTTATCGAATCTTCTTCTCTCAAATAGATTGGAATATGAGAACTTGGAGTGGCTGCTCTACATCCACAAGAATAATCATCAAGATAATGAAATATATTTACTGTTGTGTTAAAATGTTTGCAAATCCAATGGAAGCTTGACAGATAAAATAGTACAGAAACATATATGTCCACACAACATAAGAGCAATTAAGAATGATTATGGAGAGAGAGAGAGAGGGACCTGGGATATCCCAAGGCTCGCACTTGTTGAGGTCAACTTGGATCAAGAGAGGAAGAGGGTGGGCGGAGCCGGTGACCCATTTCATGAGGTAGTCGCATATGAGCTCTTCATCTCGAGGGTGAAACCGGAATCCCGGCGGCAGCTTCGCCTCCACGTTGCTCAGACTGCTCATTTTTCCGGTGAAGGAGAGAGAGAGCACACACCTCTTTTCCCTCTTTATATAAGAATGGATGTGGACTTCTTAATAAATGCCACCCCCTTTATAAATACGAGCTACCCAATTCTTGATTTTCTTGCAATTTAGTATTCTCGATTTTTGTAATCTATTTGGTATTTCTACACTCCCACCCCCTCTCTCTCTCTCTCTCTCTCCCTTTTTTAACTTTTTATTTATTTGAATTTTTTGGGTTCACACAAAAAATCAACACAGCCAAGGTAGAAAGTCAAGAATGGAATTCCCAGCGTCCGTGAGGTTTTGAACTTCCAAAAATGATTCGGCGTTACATGTTTGATGACGTGGACTTGCAGCTAAACCTTCCCTTCTGACGTGGACGAGCTAGATATTATCATTAAATTTATACAAGTTTTTCTTAAATTTAAATTTTATATTTTTATGTAAATAAATTAAAAAAATAGAAAGAAAAAAAAGTAGGAATGAAATGGAAACAAGTGGCAGAGGGTGACACAGTAATAGTGTGGTGACGTGTAGAGAGAAGAGGGGAGGGATTGTCGTTTGGCAAATAGTTTTGTTTGAACATCTGAATTGGCAGTTAAGCACAGGATTCTTCTTGAATTTAGGCACTTCATTCCAACCCGCGGAGACGCACTGTATCTATCATAAATCCTAATCTTTATTTCTTACGCTAACACTATATTTACATAAATACACATATGTATGTATATATTTCCACTCAAACTCTTTTTTTTTTTTTTTTTTGTGCCCACTTTAGTTAGTGAATAGGTTTGAACTAAATAATAAAACCCACCATCATAATTCATGAAATAAGGAGCGATTTCGCGATAAAACTTAGTAAGAGAAGATGGAGTTAGAACCAATTTGTATTTGTAAAGTTTCTTATAACGCAACTTGCATTGCATGAAAAGAAATCGGCACAACTCAATATAAAATACATCGACACTCGGATTTTGATATACACTGTCCAAGTTGGCGCTGATTAAGGAGAAGCATGAATGGGAATGATGTGGATTTAATCAAATAATCATCCCAATCCCAATCCCAATTGTTAATTACAGGAACTATACTATAAAAACAAAATAAGACTTTGGAAATGGGCGTAGGCATAGCTGACCGCAGCCGACAATAAGTTAATCGGCAATACAACAGAATGTTGTTGCTACCTTAAACTAGGAATCAAGTTGGTGAATTGCATATTAATCTTTCTCTTACAATGTAAGCAAACCATACATAATTAGAAAACTGAGCGGGTCAATTATCCATAATCCCAAGCTTTTAAACCTTCAAACATCATATCAAGATAAAGATTGGTGGTGGGCTTTGAATAGTTGAGGTGTATGCATAAATAGGATGGGAGAAAGTGACAAAATAAAAGAAAATAGCTAGAATTCAAGAATCCTTGTCTATCTGAGAAAAGGATTGTGGGCATATCTGCAGCTCGGCCACAAGAAGATACCGATAAGAATAGGAGCACTTTCATGGTGATAGATACATGAGCATGGGCTTCCAAGTACAAATGGCATTATCTAAGATGTATTTTGACCATCATCATCGAGAGAGAAAAGATGTATTGATGATAACTATGTACCTGTTTCTGCCTAATTACTTTCATCCATCCATCCCTCCCACCTTTACTGTGATGGCGACTTCTGCGCCTATTAGGTTGACCAAAATGCCTAATTCGTGCTGCCTTTTCTTTTGAGAGGCTAAAGTTGAATACACCAAAAAACACATTATGCAGTTGCAATTTCGTGGAGTTGGATGCTACTATACCTCTCAAACTATTCTGCTACAATTTTTTGGCTGCCTGCCTACAGGATTGTTAGGCAGCAAACAAACGAATGCTCAACAGAAAATGCTCTCTGTCATCATGAGAAATCTCAAATGTAAACAAAAAAGCTTAGCTAAGTTGATAGGCCTTGGCATCTAAATTGTTGGGCCACCGCAACTACTTTACACCCCAGTACTCTCAAACTTTTTCCTAGATGAAAAATGAAATACAAGATCGAATGGAATTAAAAAATTAAATAAAATTAGAGATACCATTTCGAAGGAGAAGTTAAAAGGTAAACGAGGAGGAAAAAATAACAGAGGATCATGTGTTGACAGAGAAAACAAACGGGCTGGCATTTTCACACTAGTCATCCACCCACCCACCCACCCACTACAATGAAAAACAAAAGCGTCACTAGCTTTAATCCTGTCGAAGAACAAAAGCATCACTACCTTGATACAAGGCGTATTCTTATAGTAACTCCTATGCTCAGGCCAAAATAGTATATACATGCATTCTCAAGTCAAAATAGATAACACGTCGGACAAACAAACAAAAATGAACATTCATTTCAAGCAAATTGCTAGTCTGTTTAGAACTTCTTGTTGCGTACATGACTTTTCCCATTAATGAAAACGAGAGACACATATATGTTTGTTAGAGAAAATAACAGAAACAGGCGTTCAGAGGGGGGAAGGGATAGAGTACCTTATATTGGAAGACAAGAGAGAGATACATCACCAGAAGGGTGGGTGAAAGATAGTATCACTATACAGACCAAGTATCAACTTCTGCTCAGGAGTATGCAACTTGCAACACACATCAAGATACAAAAATGAGAAGCCAGGTTCTGAATCCTCATTGTTAAACCTTCTTAGAGCCCGAAGATCGTCTCAGACCTTTGTGGCAATTAAAGCCATATTCCTTGGAGATAATACAGGATCAAATAAAGGTACCATAAAGACCTGACTGAGCACATTGTTCTGCTCCTGGAGACACAGTAATCTATCGAGCAACAAAAGAGTTTCCAAAACAGGTCCTAGAGCAGCCCGTAATGTCCAATACGGCCCAACAAGTTCCTGCAGTCAATTAGCTCGTGCATTGATTTAAGAGAAGATATTACGACCTTGTATAGGTTAAGAAGAAAATTGAGGGAAACTTGTTCAAGCATGTATTTCAACATCTTTCGCAAATGAATTTGTATTTGAATAAGGAAAAAAAAAAAGCCCAATGAAATATAAAATTATAAATTTTAGAAACCAGCCTTTCAGAAAGGGCTCTACAGACTACAAAACCTATATGCTGTGTACGTTAGAGATATTCTAGTATACGTTGAACCGTTAATGCAGCACACCCTAATAGCAAACACAAGAACTTTAGTGACTTCTCTAAATCCAAATAGCAGAGTGATAACAGTAGTTGCCAAATCCAATGGCATTTGAATACTCTATATCCTGCCAAAAGTAAATTTACAATATGATAACAATTTTGCTCACATCTACATGTTTTTTTACACTCATATAGAAGATAATCAGGACCCAAATTGTCAACAGCATGATATTTGTAGTCACTCAAGTTTGTCTGCATATGATCCTGATAAGGCTTCTCAAATTAAACCAAAACCGCTCAAAACAATGGAGGGAGAACTACTGAGAACATTAACGAAAGCAATAATCACAGACACCATATTAATCCTTTCTTAAGTTGGAAACAATGACTATACAAAAAAAATATATCAAACAAGCAAACATGTGAAAATAGAGATGAACATTCAGAAAAAGGAAAAATTATAAATGAGGAAAACAAACTTACAGAAAATTCTTCTGTTTCCTTCCATACCCTAGAATAATCAATGCCCTGTGAATCATTCAATTCAAGCTGATCTAAACCAGACTTGCAAAACTTCACAAACATGGAGTATCTATCAGCAGCATGATACCCTTCATCTGAAGCTTCTCGATATGAATAAGGTTCATTAAGCAAAGGATTTTTAGCACTGGTCGAACCTGCAAAAGTATCATAATAAATATTAAGCGAACACGATCAAAATAGAAATTATAATTTTCTAAAGTTTCTCTCTGTATCCTTAAAAAAAAGATAAATGGGTGTGGGGGGCGTTCTTCCTAAGTTTGTTTTGATGGCATAAACTGCAGACAAAAATCAACTTTAACTTATTTATACATAAATAAGAATTCCAGCACTCTGTTTCAAGAAATAGCAGGCGTACAATTTTTCTGAGAGAAAGATTCAGCACTATCTGCTGAATCAGCATTAGACTCCCGGATTTGTCGGTTGTGCTGGCGGCGCATAGCCTTGCCTTGACGCCCTATTGTAGGGTTTCTAAATATGATTTCAGGGTAGTACTGCAACAAAACCTTCAACATAATCATCTTGGTTAGTGAACTTTATGGGAATCACATGGCTTACATATTTTTAGTCAGTAACAAAGCAGAAATTTCCACTGTGAATGCTAGTACCAAAAAAAAATGTTTTTTTTTAAGAATAGCTGCGGTGTATACCATCTGAAAGGAAGCGCGAAATGCATGAAGTTCAAAATTTTGGAGGCCAGCAGCTTCTCCCAAAACTCTCCATCTATCTGGACTCTAGTAAAACTAACCAAGATCAGCTAAATAATTGATGCTCACATAAAGCCACAAGAAATAATAGGAACATAGATTAGCAGAAGTAGATGAGAACATTATATCATAAAATGGTCCAATGAAAATAAAGCCAAGGAATTAAGCATGCAAAGGGTAAAAAAGGCATGAGAGTAGTCTCTAACATTAAAATAAAGCACATATTAGCAGAAGCAGCACCCAACAATAATTCACTATCGATATGTTTCATCAGATATAGAAGAGAAAATAACTCTGCACTACATTGATCCTAATTTCGTTGATGGGGCAGATTTATGCACTTAGTTTATCTTGAACCCCAAGGCAAGTCAAAATGAGAGCTACCTGACTTGCAAGATCACGAGCATTTTTTCCTAGCTTGAAACACATAGATTTAGCTCCTTTACTCACTGGGAAGCCACATTGATTATCAGTCTCTGTGGTATCATCTTCAGATAATAAGTTGTAACAACAACCAATGCTAATCACTGCTTTAACTTCATCACATTCCATGAATGTCCTATATACATATAACTAGAAGTTAACCATTAAAATAGGAACTTAAAAGTATAAGATTTGTTCTGAGACCATTTATAACAAGCTTGAATATAGAATGTGATCAAATAGTAACGTAAGTACCACGAACACATGAATATATAGTAACTTATCTGTGCAAAAAAATCATAAAGACTGTAGTACGTATAAGAACATAGAAAAACATCTGATTTTCACCTAAGCATTGTTACAGAGAGATTTCCACAGGCATGAAGTCCAGCCAGAACCAATGAAGACTTGTTATTAGCTTTCAATGAAGGAGATTCACTTTCATCGGCCTGTTTTCTGATAATAGCGGGCTTCTCCAAATTATCCACCTGCACTAAGGAGCTGCTGACATCTTTCAACATTGCAGGGGATAGCACTTGACATGTGACTGTAACAGGTTTGCTGTAACCTTTATTTTGTAATCTGACAAAAGGTAAAAGAGGGTTTTCTAGTCCATCTACCCAAATCTCATCAGGTGCTTGAAAAAAAAAAAAGAGACGAGAATGCTCCTCTAATTGAATTTCTGGCATTGCAAACCAACTAATTTCTGGAGCAGTGTAATTAAACCAGTCAAAACAGAAAAATGCTTGCGCTTTATTAGAAATGTGTGGAAAGGTCAACAAACAGTAAATTTAAAATTGTAATTCACACCTTGATTTGCGTAATTTCGCAGCATAGTATTTCTCAATTCGTTTGGCGCGTGCATCTGTGATGCTCCCATGGTGGGAAGAGGCATCAATTGCAATTACAGAAAGATCATGCTCAAAAGAAAGAACTTGAGCAAGGTAACCCTGCAAAACCAAATCATGGAGCCATAAAACTTAAAAATCTCCAGAACAATTTAGAGAATAATTTCCTGACACCATAGTGTGTGCGTGTGTGCATTGTCCATGCAATGCAAAGAAAGAGGTACAACACCTGACCGGAACCAACATCCACAACAGTGTGGACTCCAATTCTCCCAGCAATGGAACCAATAACCGCAGCAAGAACTTCTATCTACTCAGGAAAACATCAAATAGCTGTAAGTTATCCTTCCAAGTTCCAAACATTATCACATAAAGTCAAAAGACATCACATCAACTTCTAATTAATAGACATGTGGTTTACTAGCTTTCAATTGACGTCAACCTCTCTAAGAAGTTTCAAAATTTTCATAATATGCTTTTTCCAACTTACTATGAACCGACTGACTCATCACCTGATTGAAAGATCCTCATCCATGATCCACCAACATAGAGGAAAGTCTATCAAGAGTCATTATCAAATTTATAATATCAATTTCAATGAACAAAACTTGAAGTTGATTAGAGCAGCATGGTACACATAATAATTAGGAAATAGTTCTGGAGAGGAAATTAAAACACATAATGAATGAAAAGGTAAACATATCCTACTTCATGTTTTTTCTTCTGGTTCATGCCTTGGGCAATGACATTATTTAGCGGTGCTGCTCTCATGCATGGGAAAGCCTGGAAGGCAAAACAGGAAATTCAATTCAGAATATGTGCTCCTAATGAATTTCAGTAAATCTTCTCCTTAGTATAGATGCAATTGTAATCATAACAAAGAAAATGAAGATGATTGTGTGTGGGTAAGATTCCCAGTATGCATCCACAAATTATTGTTTCTAAAAAAGTGGAAAAAAGATACTCCCTCCGTCCCAAAACAATTGTCTTGTTTTCCTTTTTCGTGTGTCCCAAACAATTGTCCTCTTTCCTTAAATGGAAAGTTAATACACACTCACTATTAAAATACTAATTTTCTCTATCTCTACTCGCATTGGTATCTGTGTCATTTCCAAACAAGACAATTGTTTTGGGACGGAGGTAGTATTTTTTTTTTTGAAGTTATCTGTTCAATGAAAACAAGTGATTAATGTGCGAAACAATCTTCAACTAAATAAGAATAATTTGCCCACAACTATGCAGGCCAGGAAGGATTAACCCTGATACACTACAATTAAGAAAAGGAATAAATCTATGTGGGAAATACCTCCTGTATATCTGCCTGGTCACGAGGAAGACAAAGGGCCCTTAGCGTGTGGACATATTCCTTAAGTGAAGCAGGCCAATGATCCTGCCATCAGCAAAACTAGGAGTCATTTCTAAATTAAGATTATCTATTAGCAGCATCGTGTTACAATCACTAACCTCCAAGTCATCAATTTAGCAAAGATATGACAGAAACAACAGAAGTAAAGAAAGGACTTCAAGCAATGACTAAGAGATTAGGGGCGAGTACTCGGTCGGTTTTACTTATTTTTTCGATTGAATCAAATAAACAAATTATTAGTTAACCATAAATAACTAATAATATTTTGGTTAAACCGAATAGTATTTGATGTATTCATTAGTCTGGTCATTTGATCTCAGAAGAAACAACCAAACCCAAAACTGAAAACCAATTTTTTGTCAAATTCAAAATAAACCAGTCTGGTCTTCGTCATTACAGTTTTTGGCTCACTTGAGAAACGATAACTAAAATTTAGGAGCATAAAATCAAGAGAAAGAAGAAAAACCTGGACGATGCCAGAAGGAATTTGCAGGAGTTTATCGACAGGCTCTTTCCGCAGACAGTCCATCCACTCCCCATCAACTGCTTCCCACAGTCTATCCTGTTACATTCCATCAGAGTCACACACTTTGAAGCAAAACGAATTAGATTGTTTTGGTATATGATTTGAAGCAATAAAAATTTGCCTTGAAGAAATTCACAACGTGAGCGTCTAAAAAGAATCGGTAAGGCTCGAGGAAGTCTTTAATAGCATGAATCCACTCCATGGTTTCGCCTGCCGTCTTGCACGAGTATTTGCGTTTGCCGCCGCCGGCCATACCGCAGCGCCGCCACCTACCAGCAGCTAATCCAGCTGAGCGTTGGTGAATCCTAAACGCTAAAGCTGCCGCCGTTTCTCTGCGAAAATTATCGATTCAAGAAAATAATAATAATAATAATAATAATTATTATTATTATTATTATTGAGGTTAGTTTTGTACGGATAACATCCGGGAACTATGAATTTAAGTAATGTAGAAAATGTTAAATAATGCTTCAAATAAAGAATTGAATTAAAGTAAAACAAACCGTACAATCAACACGACAAGAGTAATTAACAATAGTGTGAATGAGAGGTTAAAGCATTTTTCCTGTGACTGAGAGGTCACATGTTCGAGCTCCCAGGGAGACATCTGGGTGTGTGAGTGTGTGTGTGAGTTTGAGATTAATGTAGACTTATTCAAAAAAAAAAAAAACAATAGTGTGAATGTTGTCCCATCTAGATCGAACTCGAAAGGTGACACGTTTTACAATTCTTAGTAGGACTTGAGAGAGAAAATTATGCTTATAGTATGATGCTATGGATTAAGTGCCGAAAATCAACTTACAAATAATTATATATAGGGGTGCGAATTTGTTAGGGTTTTCTGGAGTTTTGCACGGTCTGTTGGGCAACAAACTCCGGGTTTATAGGAACCGTTGCGTTGAGTGACGCCAACCTCTTTCAGGAATGTCGCGAGCTTATCCTCCCGTTGCACGTTGGGTCTTTGGACGGCAGCCAATAATCGCCTAGGTTAACTTGTTGTGGCGAACTGTTCTGTGTTTCGACCAGATTGCTTTAGTCAAATTGCTTGCCGCTAATTGCTTTTAGTCGGATTCTGTTCCTTTTTCGAACTGCTTTTTCCTAGGCTGGCATGCTACTCAGCCTACTAAAATGGTCTTGAGCCACGCTTTGGGCCTCTAGATGTGCCGATTTTTATTGTACTCTAACAACAACAATAATAATAATAATAATAATTCTCATTTGCTTGTTTTGTTTTTGTTTTGGAGAGGCATGTTTCGCCCAATTAGTTAGCCCAACAGAATATGAGTGTAGTCTCACATGCTGGGCTATAATTGGGCCCAATTAAACCTTGCCACGAATAGAAATGCAGTACTGTTTCGCACGATTTTTCTTTTTTAAATCTTTAAAATTATAAAATGGGAGAACCTAATTTTTTTTAATTATACTTTAAATATATTGAGAGAAATATTTTACTATTCAAATAATATATATAAATTATATTAAATTAGGATAAACTTATAAAATATAAATTATATACATCTAATGAATAAATAAAAAAATTATTTTTTTGGCTATGAGATAATATTATAGAGTGCATTAATAAAATGTATGGATATCTTAAGTTCCTTATTTTTTTATTACATAATTTTAATATCGATGAAAACACTAATGATAATAATTTTATAATCTTATAAGTCTTGATATATTTAATTAGGGATTAAATATGGTATTCAAATAAATTATCAATTAAATATGAACTATTACTTGAAAATGTTATTGATGGAGTAGGCACAACATCTCAAGCACAAATTTTTTAGAATCTTGTCGGGATATTTTCAAAACTCATTTAGCATGCATATAATAATAATAATAATTCAATAAAATTTAAAGAATATAATAATGTATTTTAATTCTACTACTGTATAAAAAACCATTACACATTGTTATGACCCGAAATAAGCAGGTCTATTTTCAAGTTCATCAAAGAAGATAGCCCACTAAAAGAAGCTCAAAGTATGAAAAGTTTGATCAAGGAAAATTCCTTGGGAGCTCGGCCATCTGTTCGAGCCGAACTACACTCTTATCGAGCTAAGAAGCTCGGACATTATAAAGGGTCGGGTTGTTGAACCGAACTGCATCAAGGTGAAACCAGCTCAATTGAAGAGACACAACCATTCGAGACACTAGTTCGATCGAAGAGTAGTGATTGTACATTTAGAATTGCTTCTTTGTATTTACTTAAAATAAGGGTGTATTTAATGTACAAAGACACATTGAATTCAAGCAATAAACACAACAATAAAAACAAAAATACACAAGTTCTATTCTCAATCAAACATTTATATTAATCCATTTACATTTCCTTATTTATTTTATTAAATATTATTTTCAAATAAACTTCCAAAAATTCGAGCATTAACATTTAACACACATAAAATATCGAAGCATTTCAACTATTTGGTGGTGGGCAGGGGCGGATGTAGAGTTCGAATATTGTGGGGGCTCGATAATATTTTTGTGGGGTCGTTACTATATTAATTTATTTTTTTAAAAAAAAATACATGTATATATAAAAAAATTTCGAAACGCCGTGGGGGCGGCCGACCCCGTGAGCCTTAAGGTAGTGCCGCCCCTGGTGGTGGGCATATCAATTATTATGCATCAAAGATATTTTCTCCGTGAATGGCCATAAATACCAATGACCTACAATCCAGAAACTGAATGGCCCAGCTACACTTGCTTCATCAAATAAAATCAACACTTCATAATCAGCCATATAAAATATAAATCCAATTTGACACTAAATTATACATTAATTTCCAAAAAATGAAGAAAAAAAAAAAAAGTATCTTAATTAATATAAGTGAGAGGTAAGGATGGGATTTGCAGCTGTCGACGGCGTAACGGCGACGGAGCTAGGCATGCACCACCACTGCTCCGCCATGTGGTTTCATCATACAGCTGTACGCTTCAGAAGGGTGAATCTGGATGCAGGAGATCATCTTCAACTCCTCCCATCCCAGCCGTTGATTAAAATAACGCCACTCACCCACCAACCATAGATCTATAAAGTAATTAATAATTTCACTTTGGATTACTTTCCAATAAATTTTACAATAAAAGGCAAGTTTGTTCGAGTAAATCCTTTGCAGGCGACACAGACAAACAAAGTACAACGTGGAACCACAAACCGACAAAATATGTACTTCCATATCCCCAAAAAATCACTTCTCTATATTTGCATTCATATCATATCCGATACATATTAATATTCTTAAATTCAAATTTCAAAATATCATACAATATCAAAATTAATAGATTGAAATTGTAAATTAAGTACACATTTTCTACCATCATTTTCATTCCTACTGTTCACAATCTATTTACTAAGAGATCTGAGTCGCCAAATCATTTGATGCCTCTTTCAAAGCATTTTTGAACAATCGTATTGATTAATTAGTAATATTAATGTCAAAACCGTACACTATATATGTTGATTTGGGTAATAATATATACTAACTTTATAAATTTTATGAAATTAAATAATCAAATTAATAAACTATAACTATCAATTAGAACATAAATAAATATAAACCATTTTCAATCGAATGCATAATTCCTTATTAATTATGGAAATAATACATAAAAAATATACACTCATATATAAATTAATTAAATTAATTTTTTCTTAATTATTATTATTTTTATTATCAACTAATAAATATCAAAGATTGACATAATTTTTAATAATTAAAACAATAATAATTGCAAAATTTTATAATAATTTTTTTGTTATTTATCAAATAACATTAAAATTAATAATTAAAAATCTAAAAAAAACTATTTCAATCCTTATTAAATATAATCTTGGCCCATCGCGAGAGTGTTATACTAGTTTTTCATGTACCTCTTCCAAGAATATTGATTGGATCTGTAATCTAGGGGACCAGCATAATAAAAAAGCATAAAATAAAAGCATACAAGTTCCAAAGGTGATCACAGTCTTTGTTTTGTGCAAAAAATACACCATATATATATTTTTTGATAGTTTGTTTAGTACTCCAACTACTCACGCACCATTTGAGCTTCATGTTGTTTTCATCTTATATTGTGTTTTGGATTTCAAAATTACTTACATAGCATTTGATAAAATATTTTCTATACAAAAAGCGCCAAATTTCACACGCATCCCAAAAAAATTACTCTCTCTGTCCCAATTTATTAGTCTCACTTACCGTTTTTGTTTGTCCCACTTATTAGTCCCCTTTCCTAAAATGGTAAACTTTTTTACACTCATCAATAAAATATTAATTCCACTACACTCACAAACATTGATTATTGTGCCATTTTGGTTTGGGACTAATAATTAGGGACGGAGGGAGTATAAAACTTGTGTTAGGCAGACCTAAAAGTGCCAAACTTGCGTTAGGCAGACCTAAAACTTGGATTAATGGATAAAACTCGCCTAAATCGTTTAGGTCTGCCTAACCCAAGACCTTCCCCTATATTTTATATTTGTAATATAATTAACTCATTGAAACAACCACGAAACATTAGAAATTAAACTGTGTATAAAACTTTACATAAGAAGCTCATCAATTTGTATAATCCACAAACACACCCTGCAAAACAATTTTTTTTTTTTTTTTTTTTGGTAATTAAAGGGGTAGATAAGATAGGAGAGCACAATAATCTCACAACACTGGCTAATCCAGAATCTTCAACACAAAACCCCAAACCCTCATTCCAGGATGCCTACAAAAGATATATTATAGTATAGTATATAATGTATGGAGACACCCAAAAATATATGGGAAGGTCTTGGGTTAGGCAGGCCTAAACGATTTAGGCGGGTTTTATCCATTAACCCAAGCCTTAGGCGGGTTTTATCCATTAACCCAAGCCCAAACCCATATAATATATCCTAATTGGGATTAATAAACCCTAATTGGGATGGGTCAACCCATTTGGGTAGGATAAAACCCGCCTAAACCGTTTAGGCCTGCCTAACGCAAGTTTTTGCCAAAATATATATATAAATGTTTTGTATTTTGTAGGTCCTTTCGAATTAGTGAATGGTGGTGGTATACAAATTTAAGGGATAGCATAAGGGACAAGAGACAAAGCAGTGCAGTTGGTGTAAGTAATAAACAATTTGAGGGAATTGCTAAAATTAAGGCAAGGCTGCCTCACCATGTGCCAACGGACATATTCTCTATCTCTCCTTCAGATTCACCCACTTTTCATTCTCAACATCATTAAACAAAATAAATAAATAATTACAACATTTAATGTAAATTAAATATATAACTGATATTTGTTACAAAAATTAGTTTTGCATTCATTTGGAAGCATAAGGTTTGAAATCTGAAAGCCACTCCTACCATCATGATGCAAACTGAGCTATAATAATGCAGAGACAATACAGATTTTACACCAATCCACACTAGCTAGATGTGGAATCTACATAAAACGTATCAATATAGGCATGTATCAATGGCGGAACCCACCCTCGTGAAGAAGATGATTATAATACGTCAATTTATAATTCCAAGCCTATGTGCATATTCCACCAAACCCACATTCCAAAGGAGTATGTGTGTTGATTCTTTGGTCAAAAAATTATATCACAATATTTTTGGTAATAAATTAAATGCAAGTCACCATTGTTTTTTAGGGTTCAAATAATTAGCTTCTTAATACAGATTTATGACTCATAAATTAGTTTGTAAGCTACAAATTGATGAAAAGGACAAATAAATGAGAGTAGCATTATTATGAAGAAAGGGAAAGAAAGAAAAGGCAAGGTTCGGAGGCAGTGGGTAAAAAAAGTGATGATACATAAACACCAGATCTCAACAAAATATATCTAGTCCCTTCAAATTAAATTTCACACTCCACAGCGTTGACGGTCAAATCCAACCCAAACGGAATCACTTCTACCCCCAATATATATATATATATATAAAGATGAGATTATATAATAATAAATAAATATATTAAAAATAAAAATAAATTTTATTCATTAGATTTAATTAAATTAATAATTGTTATTTAATTAAACAACAATTAAAAACAATCAAGCAACAAATGATTAAATAATAACTGAACCAATTACAATCAAGCAACAACTAAAATACAATCAAGCAAAATTATAAATATAATCAAACGGCATTATCGTTTTATGATGAGAAATTTTTATAACCGGATATAATTCATATATATATTTATGGCAAAAACTTGCGTTAGGCAAGCCTAAACGGTTTAGGCGGGTTTTATCCTACCCAAATGGGTTGACCCATCCCAAATAGGGTTTATTAATCTCAATTAGGTTATATTATATGAGTTTGGACTTGAATTAATGGATAAAACTCGCCTAAATCGTTTAGGCATGCCTAACCTAAGACCTTCCCTATATTTATATATATATATATAATGTATGTATAAGAATTAGAGATGGAGTGCGTGTGGTCCAACGTCAAATCAGCTGGGGGGAAGGGCCAAAGCTGAATTCATACATGTGTAATGGGTTGTGTGTGTAGTGATGTGGGTGAAATACCTATATTGGCCTGCAAACATGATTTTATTTGGAAAATTCATTTCCAATTAGTGTAAAACAGTGTGAGTTAGGTTGATTTCCGGGGCAACACCAAATCTGAAATTGAAATCATAGAGAAGTAACACATACGAAAATTTGAAATTAAATGTTTGTAGTATAAAAATATCTGGAGAGTGGACTCATAGGCGTAGTGATTTAAAAATGTTGACGAGACGAATATTAGCGAATAGTACATATTATATAACACGGCGCATGGGGAGGGGCTGATGAGGACATGAAGGGATAGACAACGACAACTGAATCCCATAACAAGTTATTTTGATAGAGATATCAGATCTCTCTCTCTCTCTCTCTCTCCAAACACCAACTCATTCTCCAAACACCAACTCATTCAGACCCCCCCACACGAGAGAGAGAGAGAGAGAGAGAGAGAGGTGCGAAGCCTACACGTTTCATTTCTCATCATTTATGAGAAGTGGATTTGATTACTTCACAGAACAAGACATGGTGCAATAACTCAAATTAAATTACACTATATAAAGTGCGGTGGTAATCAAACATATGTTTTGTTTTTAGGGAAAATAGGGAAATATATCCCCATCTTTTACAAATTAGGGAAATATATCCCCAAGTTTTTCTGTTAGGGAATTATATCCCAAAGTATAATTCTATTAGGGAATTTTGTCCTCTTGTGCTGACTAAGCAATTAAGTGCCATGTGGCGCTGAGGTGGTATTTGACTCAATACCAAATAGTGCCACGTCAGCGCCACATGGCAAATGACGTGGCATTTTTTTTATTTTAAATTATATAAATATTAATTAAAAATAAATACATAAATGAAAAAACGGTAAAATTTATATAAATATTTATTGTCTTATTTTTTTATTTTACTCATTTTTTAATAATATTTTAATTTTTAATTAATATTTATAAAAAATTATTTTCTTCATTCAATTATTATTAAAATATAAAATTATTAGTTGATTAATATATATATTATATATACAGTATGTATATTAATAATATTTATTTTATTTCGTTCATAAAAATAAATAAATATTTATTTGTATTAAAATACTATTAATATAATAATAATAATTCAGATTTTTTATTATTTTTTTTAAGAATTCAGTTTTATTGTGACTTTTTAAAATAATAAAAAAATCTAAATTATTATTATTATTTTATTAGTAATATTTTAATACAAAATAAATATTCATTTATGTTTATGAAAGAAATAAAATAATTATTATTAATATACATACTGTGTATATAATATATATATTACTCAACTAATAATTTTTTTTTTTATAATAATTTAATGAAGAAAATAAAGTTATATAAATATTAATTAAAACATTATTGAAAAAAGAGTAAAATAAAAAATAAGACAATAAATATTTATATAAGTTTTACTCTTTTTTCAATTATATATTTATTTTTAATTAATATTTATATAATTTAAAATAAAAAATGCCACGTCATTTGCCATGTGGCGCTGACGTGGCACTATTTGGCATTGAGTTAAATACCACCTCAACGCCACATGGCACTTAACTGCTTAGTCAGCACAGGAGGACAAAATTCCCTAACAGAACTATACTTTGGGATATAATTCCCTAACAGAAAAACTTGGGGATATATTTCCCTAATTTGTAAAAGATGGGGATATATTTCCCTATTTTCCCTTTGTTTTTATGTGGGTGTGATGGAGGCACGCTTCGTTGAGGAATTGAACTACCACTCATCACCCTTTCTTTAGACAAAACCATCGGCTATACTAACAACAAACGTAATAAAAATAAATAATTGTTTCGCCTGTTGGATATATATATATATATATATATATTTAAATCCCACATATCTCATCATCACCAATACCATACAAATATTTACATGCATCGCCAGCATAAATAAATATATTCTTATTAAATGAACGTCAGTAAATTTGTAGCCTGTCCAACCGGGATCCACATTATTAACTCCTCATAATGAATACTACACTTTCATATTCATTCAACCGGGATTCCATTAATCGGCATGATTTTCTAAATGAATTTATTCTTATTCTAATAAAAGCAGTTACTGAAAGCGGCTCTCAAAATAATAAAATTGAATGATTTTATTTGAAGCCCACCATGTAGCACAATTTACTGTGCAGATCTGCCAACCGATGAATTGAAGATGAAACTTTTCGAACTGGTTAATTCATATAACTAGTCTTGGTTATGCCTAATTTATTAAAGTAGGCTTCTAAAAAAAAAAACCAGAAGAGATGGGCAGAAAATAATAATAATAAAATGAGAAGGGCAATGAAGGGTCTCATTTGCATTTAATACTTAAGATCTAGTCAACACATGGTAATTAGTAATTAATGACACGATAATGCACATCTGCCAATGGACAAAATTTATGGCTCATGTAACCAAAATAAGACGAGATTTACATTTATTGTTCCAATACAGCACTGAGACAGAGACTAGTACGGTAAAGAGAGAGTAAAATGAAAATACAAACAACACACATACATAATAACTTCTGATCAAAGCTGGCATATATCATATTATATTCAGGAATATAATACAAATACAATAGTAATTGAAGGGGGGAAATAAAAAAAGCAGTACTAATACAACAGTGAATGCGTACAGGTAAGAGCCACGCAGTGCATGTCATAGTATGGCATGTTACGTTACACTCAAATTCTGTTGATAAAATTAATAAAAACCAATCGCACAGTGAGAGCGTGGACGACACCACACGGAGCTCATGACCTCCCTCACATGCTCTCGCTAAATTCCAGAATCAAACAATCTTTTGAAAAGTAGAAAAAACAGAGATTCCATTTAACTTTCCGGTAGCCAAAAGCAGAAGATATGATATGATGAAAAAGAGAGACATCTCCCGTTACAGACAAGGCGAGAATATTTAGCAGCATTAGGTATCAACAATTTCAATCGTAATACTATTTAACAACTGAAAATAACATAGAGATAATTAAGAAAAAGATTCCCCACCAAATTGCTTATGTACATATAACACTAGTAAATCAGTCAAGAAAATTAGAAAAAACAGCTACTGGATGATCAAACCCGCACAGTAGAAACGAACCTTCATCAGAGAGAAAGTAATGCCGAACCTCAACTCCAAGTTATTTGAAGAAAAAAAAAAAAAAAGCAAAAGGTTTAGTATTACCCCCAAAAAAAAGCCTTACACCTCTATCTCTCTCAAGTTCGATCCGTGCGGTTCTTGCTGTGACTATACTGACTTCTGTTTCCAGCGCTGATACCACCGTTTTCTTTCTTCTGTTGCGACGAGAACAATGGGAAACCAAACACGCCAGATTTGGACGAACCGCGGAGCGAACAAACTGGGACGTTCAGAACCGGAGTGACACGGACGTTGGCAGAATAGGACCGCTCCATTCCGCGATGCTTGTATCTTGGCCCACCGTTGAAAGTGCTTGGACTGCTTGAACTTCTCTCCAAACTATGGAACACGATTTTTCCGGATGAGTTCATCCGAGGACTGTCCACGGAAACGCCACGAACCGGCGCCGCGGATTCAGGAGCTCTTCTCATTGGGCTCCGGCCGACACGTCCCGGCGCCGTCCTGTTTTCTGACGACGACGAAGACGGTCTGTGCTTGGATAATCGAACTCTGGACAGATTGCTAGTGGATTGATGGATATTGCGAGTAATACTACTTGGCTTATCTGCATCGAGTGAAAGCCGAGGAAGATCGTCGTGGTCGTGGCCAGATGAAGAAGATGAGAGAGAGAGCCTGGAGGATATCGATATCGACTCATTGTCCAAATCCTTTAACAATGGTAGATTCAAGGACGAATCTATGGACGTATTCAATGAAGATTTAGAGCTGCGCTGTAGCAAGTGCTTCAGGCCTCTGGCCGCATTTTTGTTGTTATTCGAGGACAGTGACGACGCTGTTTTCAGATCCTCAGGCTTCGCATTGCTGTTCTGGTACAGTTTCTTTAAGCCGAGAAGCTCCCTCCACCGGCTCGAGCACCTTGGCGCCTTGGGCGAAAACAAATACGGATCTCTGGAGGATAACTCATCCCTACGGCCACATTTAGGCGTGTCCGGAGATCTGACATCAGAAAATGCCGGATGGGACGTCATTGAGTGGCGGACGGAGGAGAGCTGCAACGGTACAAGTTTCCCGTCAGCGAACAACTCATCTGCAGGGAGCATCGCAACCGGATCTTCGAGGCGGAACTCGAAATCAACGAAATCTTTGCAGGAGATCTCTGGATCTGGCTCTTCCAGCTTCCCTTCATCGGCATTGTGCACCATTGGCGGATTCTTCGGAGTCGACCTACTCACAGCACCCTTTGATCCATCCTCTTCGGGAAACTCGCGGCTGAAGGATATTCTCGGGCTCAGCCAGCCGTACGCCGGGAAAGCCACCGGTGGACAGTCGAGAAAGTTCTCAGGTGACATCCCGATGTTGTTCACGCATGCCGATGCCATTTCCGGCTAACATGCAACGATTCGTCGGCGCTCAACGCACAAAAAAACACCAAGCACACACTCCGCCGGGTAAAAATTCTAGAAACGTAAATATATATATATATATAAAGGTATATATAAAAACCTCAGGCAAAGAGCATCAGCAGAAAATGTGAAACATGAAGCGGAGATTGTGTGGGAGAAAGAGTAGAATGAGGTAAGCTAGGGTTTGGAGAGATACCACTCTCAACAGAATAGTGTGTGTGTGGAGAAGTGTACCAGTGTGTGTGCCCCATCGGGCAGGGTACACATAAATAGCAACAATCGTACAGTGGGGTCATTCTATTGAGCCAATGGGGTGAGGACACGTGTCGATATGGTCAAAGCAAGGTTGACGCCCGGAGGTTGGTTCCTGGAAGCATCTTTTTTGTGGGGTGAATATGGAATAACGGCAGAGTTTAGGGGGGTTTATAAAAGGTAAAATATATGTATTCATGCTTATCCGTTAAGATCTCAAAACCTTTTTTTAGGGCCAGTGAGAGAGAGTGATGGGCCGGTGACTGCACAAAACTGATGCACCTAATTAATTTTTTAATAATAAAGGTCTGCCTTCTGAATTCTGATTCCTGATTTTTTTGTTTCCCATTTTCTGTTTTTTCAATTTTCAAATGTATGAAAACTTTAGATATTTTAATTTGTACGTACAAATTTGAGAAATACACACTTTTTGGAAGTTAAAATAAGGAAAAATATATCTAAATGTTAGCAAATTATAGAATTTTATTTTAGTCCATAATTTACTTCTATCATGGAAATATGTAAAATTTTGTCCTCCATTCGTGACTAAGCTATTAAATATAAGTGACGTTGAAATGGCGATGACACGTTGCCACATAGTATTTTAATTTTTAAATAATACTCCCTCCGTCCCGTTTGAATTGTCGCCTTTCTTTTCGGCACGGAAATTAAGAGTTGTGAGTGTAGAATGAGTTAGTGGGATTAATATTTTATTGTTGAGTGTGAAAAAGTTGCCTTTTTTGGAAATGCGACAATTTGGTTGGGACGCCCAATTTAGTAAGTATGACAATTCAAGTGGGACGGAGGGAGTAATATTTTTTATTTTTAATATATTCTAATTTTAAAGCTAAATACTTTTTTCATTCCTAATTATTAGTTCCAAATCAAAATAATATAATAATATTTGTGCGTGTAATGAAATTAATTTTAGTAAGTGTAAATTTTTTTTATCATTTTAGGAAACAAGACTAATAAATGAGACAGACAAAAAGGTAAGTGAAAATAATAAATTAGGACATAGGGGAGTAATAATCCTCCCTTTTACCATACTTTTTCCCACTTCATATCCATAGATAAACTAATTAATCATCTTTAAATGAACATTATATTTAATTATTTTATCAATATTATAATTGTTAAATATTTATTATTTATTATTATTTGAAATAATTTATTTATATATTTGGCAAGTGTATTTGGTGGAATATTATTTATACCACGGGCTCTAAGATGAATAGATGATGTTCAGTATTGGAATTATGAATAATAATTTTTTATTGACAAATTTTTATTGTGAGACGAATTTAATGAAATGATATGTTTATTTATTGCAAATGATGTCTCACCATTTTTATTGTGAAACAAATTTAATTAAATGATGTGTTTCTTTATAGCAAATGATATATTTCTTAGTTGCAAATAATGTAATTTTTAAAAATAAAATAATGTATTTAACTTATTGAAATGATGTATTAAGGTCCGTCTCACAATAAAAAAAAATGTTGAGACCGTCTTTCAGGAGACCAACTCTTTTTAATTATTATACTCAGCATGTGAACCTTTTTATTTAGAGTTGGTCTCCTGTGAGACCGTCTCACTATTTTTAATAGTGAGACGGATTAAAATCCATACCCATTACAAAACAAATTAATAATGAGTTTACTTTTACAAACCCACCACTCCCAGCCCAACGACCACATCACCTGCAAACACCTCCCAACTTTCCCTCGCAGTAACGCCTCTCAAGGTCCTTGTTTACAGCACCACCCTCTGCTCCCCCTCGGCCGGCAGAGCTTTTCAAATCTCTCAACAAAAGTATCAATCTTTGGGTTGGTGTTTGAGATTTTCGAGTATTAATGGAAGTTGGGGACGTGGTCGGAATCGATGCTAGACATGAGGTCACACGAGTTGATAGCCTCGAGAGGATGCTGGCGAACAGTGATGGTGGAGGAGCTTCTGGGGGCGACGAGGGAGGAGGGTGGTGGTTGAGGGTGGTCAAGAAGGCGTAGGTGGTGGAGGAAAAACTTAATTGCTGAAATAAAAACTTAATTGCTGAATACATCATTTACACTAAAGGAATACATACTTTACAGTAAAGGAATACATCATTTGAGAACAAAAAAACTTAATTGTTGAATACATCATTTACAGTAAAGGAATACATCATTTACAGTAAAGGAATACATCATTTGAGAACAAAAAAAAAACTTAATTGCTGAAAAAAAAAACTTAATTGCTGAATACATCATTCACAATAAAGAAATACATCATTTGGGAAGGAGTTTAACTGCTTATTTCTTGCAATTCATGGAAGAGAATCGGTTGTTAGAGATTCTCGATCCGAAGGTTGTGAAAGAAGGGGAAGCATAAGAGATCAGGAGCATTGCAAAGCTGGCGCGGAGGTGCCTGAATTTGAATGTGAATAGCAGGCTGACGAAGAGGGAAGTGGCAACCCCATTTTCATATACCTCTGGAGCAACTCGGGTTGATTTAGAAGTCCGGAGCCTATGTAGATCGGGTAGCTCCAACTCACCAAATCGACCTCATCAATTGTAGGAATAGCAGGAGAAGAAGAAGCAGAGGTGGACTGCTCCATCATCGGAGTCGCCGATGCCCTCACAACAAAATTACGCTTCTTAGAATCGAAGCATACGCGAAAGGCCGGGGAAATGGATGAAGTGGAGTGGGGAAGACGTACAAATCCGAATGATGCTGGTGGAATACGAGTGAGGGAGGCTTCTATTGCTGCAATGTATTTCAAAGATGGGGAGAAAAGTTTTGTTGCGGGAAGGAAGATGAAAAGAATTATATTTTGAGAAATATCCATTAAAAGATCCAATAAGAAAATATGGGTAGGATATAATCCGTTTCACAATAAAAAAAATTGGAGAGACCGTCTCATATGAGAGTTTGCCTTTTATTTAATTAATTTTAGGATTTGTAGATATTGCATGAAATTCCATCATCGTTAAAAATTTTAATAGTATAAGATCAAATAATCTAAAAGAAAAATGTACAGGAAAATACTATAAAAATTTTACTTAAAGCAACCCAGTCTTCTAAATAAAAATTTCAATCCAGATAAATAACTCATAAAAATCTTGATTATTGTTTGCATTTACTTTAAAGAAGAGGGAAAGCTGGCCTTGCTCATAATGAAGCTGAGAAGTCCGGGCGAATTTATGGCTATCGTCATCGGTTGCAAAACCTCGAGAGATGTTTGGCAGGCTCTCAATCATGCTTACAATTATAGTTCTAAGGCACGTGAAATAAGTCTTAAGGATGACCGTTGAGGCTCAAAAATAAGCGGTCCAAATAGAGGTCCAAATATACGGCCCATAAATAGCACACATCCGAAATGAATTTTCCACAAAAGATCTCGGCAAGCTAGATTGTTTTCTTGGACTCGAAGTTTCATATACCTCTTCAGGGCTATTTCTTAATCAGTATAAATATGTGCATGATGTTCTCTCTCATGCCCAGCTGCTTGACTCGAAGCCAGTTGCAACACCGCTTGCTCCTGGTGCCTCATTCACTGCCGTAGGTACCGAGTTTCATGACCCATCTCTCTATCGATCTCTTATTGGCGCACTACAATATTTTACTATTACGAGACCCGATATTGCCTACTCCGTCTACACGGTGAGCCAATTCCAGAAGCGACCGACAATTGATCACTTTAAGGCTGTCAAATGCATAGTTCGTTATGTTAAGGGGACCATTGCTTTCGGTTTTTCTTTCTAGCGTGGCTCCTACAAGCTTTTAGTAATGAGCAAGGAATACCCGTCTTTCTGCTAAAGAGGATGTATTGAACTCATAATTCAATAGATACTTTTTATGAATGTCAACTAAGTATCGTAAGTAAATTGCTCCCGGTTGTTCAATCATTTGATAACCAGAGTCATTCTTTGATAAATGATCACTATGAGTTAGACTCAATAGAATTTGATCAATCCTTTTTTTGTGTCGTTAAGGCGTAGAACTGAACCAAGAATTCTCTTTCTTTATCATCAATCGAATCACTTTTTCGAGAAATACGAGACATCTAAGTCATACAAGTAAAGAGATCTATTCATTGATAAGAAAAAGAAAAAACGTGAATGGGGGTTGGATTGATGATAAAATAGGAAAGGGATTCAGATGATTGGAAATTTATTCCACGTCGATTGGGCACGATGTATCGATACTCGATGCTCTGCATATGGGTATGCAATTTATCTCGATCCAAATCTTGTGTCATGTAGCGCCAAAAAGCAACCAACTGTGTCTCATTCAAGCACCGAGTCCGAATATCGAGCCATCGCCAACACCTCTGGTGACCAATCTCCTTCATGAACTTCACTCTCCCCCTTGCTCTACTCGAACATCGTTTTGTGATAATAAGAGCGCACTTTTCCCGACTCAAAATCCCGTGTCACATAAGCGAGCCAAACACATAGAGATTGATTGTCATTTCGTCTGATAGCTCGTTCAGTCTGGCTATATAACTATTCAATTTGTTCCCACTACGTTGCAGGTGGCGGACATCTTCACCAAAAGCCTATCATGATCGAGCTTCCAATTCTTTCGCACCAAACTTTGCTTCTCCGACTATCTGACGTTGCACTTGCGGGAGGTGTGAACGATATCATGGATATTCAAGAGAGTATCTCTAAAGATATAGATACTTCAAATAGATAGATTTGTTTATTATATTTCCTTATTTTATGAATACACTTGTACCTATATATATTCTCACTTTTATATCATAATTAATGAGAAGAAGATTTATTCTTTCTTAACAGTATAAATAAGTTTGAGGAAATATATCTAAATAGTCACTTTAATTATGTGAAAATTTTAAATAGCCAATATTATACATTCATTCAATAATTAACCAAAAGAATGCGAACGTCCTAAAAAACCCCTACATTTAACCTACTATTTCAAGGATTTAGATAATTCTCAATTACCAATGTTAATTTCTATATGGACTTAGAAATAATAATAAAATACAAAAAATACGAAAAGTTGTTTTAACAGTTAAAATCTTGCCCCGTGCACCATTAATATTTTTTTCTTAATTCAATTATATAATGTTTAATGAATAGATAATCAATTCATATAAATATAAAATCATATACATTTATTAATAAAATATTCTATATGATATAAAAAGAAGAAAATTTAATTTTAAAGAAATATAGATATACATGCAACTTAGTTCTAATAATGAGATTTGCAACTTACAATTAATAATGAAATTAAAAATTCAGAAAAATTGTGTGCAACCGTTTTGGCGATCTGATTTCAACATATTCGATTTATATTTGTGATTTAAATAAATTATATGATCAATTTTAACTTTTGAGTATTGGATTTGCATGGAAGTCGATTAAGGTCATAAATTTTATTTTTAATTGTTTTCTTAAAATAATTTGAATTGTATTAAAATTATTTTAATATAAATTATGCAACTAAAAAAGTTATGTTAATAACTTGTTTGCAATCTCATATAAATATTACTACCTCCGTTCCGGTCTATTTGACACCTTTGACCGGCACGTGAATTAAGGGTTGTGAGTGGTAGTAGAATTAATATTTTATTGATGAGTGTGAAAAAATTGCTATTTTAGAAAAGTAGCCCAATAGACTAGGACGGACGAAAACGGAAAGAGTATCCAATAAACTGGGACGGAGGGAGTATAAGATAAGAAAGAATTTTATTATATTTGAAAAAATGAGATATTTCTGAAAAATGACTAATTTATAAAAAAGTACATAATATTAACTATTTAAGATTTTTGTATAATCAAATTGACTATATAAGTTTTTCACTCTATAAGTTTAGTACTTCTTTATTACTCAAAATTAAGCTCTCTAGTTGACCAAAATAAAACAAGTGAAATAATTATTTTAATTGTTTATTATATTGAGTGCAATCATGTAGGGTACACGGTTTTTTATATATATGTTTTTTTTTAAATTTCAATAATCCATCATATAAATTCGATAAATATGAATAATTAATTCACATGATTTATATTTACCTTGAACTTATTTAAAATTTTGGATTATCTTGATATATTTATTAAATAAGAGGTGAACATAACATCATGAATCAAATTATATAAAATAAATAAAATAAAATATTTAGGATCAAGTAACCAAATAAACGCAAAACCATGTTATAAAAATACAAAATATAAATTTATAATTGTTGAGGCCAGGTCCAATCGGCCTAAATCAAACAAGGCCGACAAAGACAGAAATGACCCAACAGCCCAGAGCATAGCCAAGCCCAAGAGTTAGGATAAGACGACTGATAGACTGTGACAACATAAAGCCCAATCTTGATCCCACAGTAGGGTCCGATATCGACCCTACGGTCGAGCACCGCCCAACCATGGGATCGAATAACAACAACCCCTCAAGGCCAAAGACTGACGACGACCCCAAACCAATCTTTGACTCCTAACCAGCGGATAAGGACAACCAACAAAGACAAAGCTACAATAGTTGTAACCGATCCCTAGATCTTCGGAGTTAGTTTCGATAAATCCGGGGTCGTAGCGAGCTTATCTAAATTTAGTTAGGACTGTAATTTGTGTAACGGGCTCCTACCCCTTCAATCTATAAAAGGGGAGGCCCCAATTAATTTTAGGGGACTCTTTTGGACACACTATTAGCTAGCCGAATCTCTGTTAAAACATATTCGCGAACCCTTATTTTCTCTTGCTCAATCTCAAATCCAACTTTCAATATATCCATTATTGGTTTGGGTGTTCTTACCATTTATTTTACGCATTTATTTTTGGTTTATTACTAAAGCTATTATTTTTCTAACCCGATTCTAATAGTCTCAATCAATCGAATATCAAGCCTCAACAATCACCAATATTTATAATTGGTATAAATTTAAAATAAAAAATCAGAATTATTTTTAAACTTTTGTATTATAAAATATCATCTTACATATATGTTTGTAGGAGACCTTGCATAAAAATTAGTTCACTAACTTGAAGATTGTAATGGATTAGGGTTTTATAACACTTAATATCCTGCTTTGGTTCAAATGAGTTCGATAGGCCGCGGCCCATGAAGTGCCTATTGTAACCGTCTTGGATCCTCGGAATTAGGGTTTCGATCTCGCCACCCCTTATAAATTCGTAATTAGACGATCCCCTCGTGACACCTGTTGGCACCGAAAGATATCGTTTGATAACTCCATCGCAACAAAGGGAGACGCAGCCAAATTTGTGAGAAGGAATGAGGGCGAAGGTAAGCCTCCTCGCTTCCGGATCTGTTATTTATTTCATTAAACGAGCACGTTAGTCTATATTCTAATGCGAATCCTCTTTCCGCCATCTTGTTATTTCTTCACTCGCGAATTTTAACTAGTTTTTTTTAGTTGTTATCGTTTCACTGCTTATTTGCGACTTCTTTGAGATCCTCTGAATCATCTGCTGTTTTCTTTGCTACACTGGTGTTAGCTGTTTTACGTATACGCACACTAGGAAAATCGGTGTGTTTTTGGAGAATTTGATTGTAAATCTGTTTTCATGTTTCGATTGTGGTTGCTCTCTTATGAGCTAAATGTTTTTTGAGATTAAGAGTCCGTATTTGCACTTTATGATGGAAGATGTATTGAGAATTTGGTGATGGCTGATATTAGGATGCCCATTTTGAGCCTAATATTGGGCTGAATTTTATTGTAAATCTATTGTAAGGCTTTGAATACAGTTCCCTCTCTTATGAGCTAAATGTTTCCACCTTCTGTTCAAAGATGTACTAAGAATTTGGTGATGGTTGACACTAAGAAGGATTTTAGCCCATTTTGATGATGGAAGGTAGAAATATGTTTAATTACGCTTCGAAAACATCTGCATTGCAGAGTTGTGTATTTTAGATTAGATTTGGATTTATTGCGATAGTCTATCTGCATGCCAGTGTTTGGTAGTTTTGATGGTAATATACACGGTTTGAGATCAAATATTTGCATTTACAGTGGAAGAAGAAGAGAATGAGGAGGTTGAAGAGGAAGCGCCGAAAGATGAGACAACGATCCAAGTAGAACAATAAGGAGCGCAGCATGGTTGTTTTGCATGAATTGCTTTCTTGTCCACTCCTTAGCAATGAGGATCAATGCAAGCAAGTTCTGTAAAATGACCCTGTTTTTCTTTCTCTATTTAGGACTCAAGAGTCAAGTCTCTTTTTTTTTAAGAGTTACTATTTTTGGTAAACATCTCTATGTTATGTCGTTTCATCAAATACACATCGACTTTTTAAATGTTATTTTGCCTCATCCATATGTTATTCCTCCTGCTTACTTGTGTGGGATTTTTCTCTTTATTTAGCTGTAGGCTGTATTTTCTGCGTGATTTTGCGACTCAGGTTGGTTCCATTTGGCTTCGAATCAGGAAATATTGGCAAAAACTTGCGGTAGAGATGCCTAAGTGCTTAATACCTCTCTGAAAATATTTTGTGCTGCTCAAGTTAACAAGTTCACTTTGTTTTCTCTGCAAAATATTGTGGCATGTACTGCGTTTGATACTTAGTGATTCTGCTTAGGCCATTTATGCAACAGAAATCTTTAGAAAATGATTATTTAGCGCTTTGTTTGGTACGCTTGGCAGTTCTCTTTAAACTAAAAGAAAAAATAGTCCACTGTCACATATGGTTGAAGTATCTTGAGTTTTAAAAGAAAACGAACTAGTTGAGGGGAAAAATTAGCAAAGGAATAACGAACTTGTACTAAGCTACCTTCTACAATCCTTTTTCGGCCCCAATGCATTCTCCATCCTCCGTAATCTTCATTCAAGAATCAAAACATTATGCCCCATTATTTGATATTACGAAATACACAACCAACACACATCATTATGCCCCACAATTTCCGGTCATTCAACATCAAGATCATACTGCATAGCCAGCCTCTTCACCGTATTTCGGCTCACGACGTGCCTCGTGTGCAGCTCCTTCAACACAGTCACAGCCAGCTCCCTTTCTTGTTCATAAATGATCCCTTCAACTATGATGGTATATGTAGTCTCGTTAGGCATTTGCCCCTTCTCGATCATCATCTCGTATACCTCCAGAGACAGGTCTGTTCTCTGGCATTTGCATAGCCCAAGCACCAGAGCGTTGAAATTATCCACATTAGGCGGATACCCATTTTCTTCCATCACCCTCAACACATCCATGGCAGCACCCAACATTCTCTCCAGACACAATCCTCTGATCAGCGATGAATATGTGTACGAGTCGGGAGTAAATCCGCACGAAGTCATCCCGTACAACAAATGGAATGCTGGATACGTGTTGCCTTTCCTGCACAAACCCGAAACCACATTTCTGTAGAAATCGTGGCTCGATGAATCCTGTTTATTCCTCAGACTCTGGATGATTGAAAACGCTTCTTTCACCATTCCCTCGTAGCAGAGCAACGCGATGGCATTGTACGTGCCCTCGTTAGGATAGCAGTTCCTAAAAATCATCTGATCCAGACACTTGACAACAGCTTCCACCTTCCTTTCCTTGCAAAGGCGTTCGAGAATAGGGTTGTAGCTCGCGGCATTGGGCTTAAACTGACCCTCCCTGAACAGGTCATCCAAAACTTGAATAGCTTGATCAGTTCGGCCATGTAGAGCCAGCGAGCTGATCAGTATATTATACGTGACTATGGATGGCGCACGCTCATCACCAACCATCTCAGCAAGAAGCTCGTTGGCCTCACCCCAACGCCCTTTGTTGCACAAACTCCTCAGCAAAATGTTGTAGCTCACAACATTTGGATTAAACCCCTTAGCCGGCAAATCCCTAAAGAGCTGCATCGCCTCTTCAACCCTATCTTCCTTGCACAGACCAGTCAACAAAACATTGTAGCTCACCAAATTGGGATTTCCACCCTTGGCTATTATATCATCCAACAGAGCCATTGCCTCATCCACGCCTCTCTCCTTATACGCCGCCTCAAGCAAGATTGAATACGTGAAAGCGTTCGGGACTAGTCCCTTGTGCATCAACCTCTCCACAAATTGCAGGCTCTTACTCAAATTCCCACGCGTGCAAATCCCTCTAACCAGAGAGTTGTAAGTGACAGTGTTGGTAGGGTAGCCGTACTCCTCCATTGTTTCGACCAGCTGCATTGCATGCCCTACATTACCCCTCCTACATAAATGATTCACCAAGAAGGTATACGAGGAAGCGTCGGGAATGCTGCCCGATTTCACCATCATCTCCATAACTTTGGTAGCTTTTCTCACTTTATTGGTTTTGCAGAGATCATACAATAGCTGAGTGGCATTCGACACATCAGGTTTGTGGCCTTTGCCCACCATGTATTCCAAATATAGAAATGCATCGTTTAACCTAAGCTCCCTAGTTCTGACATCAGTTCGACCAGATCTCCAATTAGGCAGCGTGAAAACGCTGCCGTTGGGAGAAATTGCTGTCTGAGCTGAAGATAAAGCTTTGCGAAAACCATTATTGAACGAGAGAGACTGAAATTTAGGTACCTGCGCTAGGAAGCCGGAGGAATTTCCAGCACGTTCTAACGATGGATTCGTGATTGGAGAAGATGAACCGAAGATAATCGCCATAGATTTTCAGGTACTGAATATATAAACTCACTCTGATATGCGAATCTCAGAATCTAAAACAGAGATTATAATATCACCACAAGGCTGTAATGTGGGAAGTTTGAATCAGTGAATAATTTTGAGGCTCACTCAGCCATCGAACTCCGGCGACTATACGTGAAATCTCCGGGAATATATTTTGCTCAATTTCGTAAACGGATTGAAATTAGAGTGCGAGAAAGAAAAATGGGGTGATTGATTGCAGTCCCGTCGTCATCCTTGATGTTATCCGAAAAGTTATCGAGCAATGCTAATTCATGGGTGGGCCCTAAAACCACACGACTCAAGCCTTAACACCCCATAAACACCAATTATTATTTCCTTCATAATATACTAATTACTAGTGATTTCTAAATAAAATGTAATAATTAAATCTCAACCATAGGTATTTTTTTTTGGCAAAAATCGGCCGTTTAGGCGGGTTTTATCACTATCCAAATGAGTTGACCCATCCCAAATAGGGTTTATTAATCCCAATTAGGGTATATTATATAGATTTAGTTTGGGTTAATGGATAAAACCCGCCTAAATCGTTTAGGCCTGCCTAACCAAAGACCTTCCCATTTTTTTTATTTTGAATTCATCACTTATGGAACACAGGTAAAAAGCTTTAATCATTACACCACAAATTAAAGATGTTAATTTTGAGATTAGAGTTGGTGCACAACGGAAATAAGGTTAAGTAAAATTGCAAGTCACAAACCGGTAGTTGCTCAAGCTTGTGTTTCTGAAATCTTATTACTTAGATTAAGTTTTAAATATACTTCATCACTTAGAATGTGTTGAATTTCAAATCATTGCAAGAAAATAAATAAAACATTAAAGTGCAAAAGAATTTATAGAGGTTAGGAGTCAAATGTCTTACGTCCTCTCTTCAGATCCGAGTCTGAAAATTACTAAGCTTTACAGAAATACAAAGAGCTCATGATCTATCATTAGCTGGTAGATGTCAATGCCTACTAGTTCACTAGCTCACTCACCCAGTGTTTCGTCTTCCTTCCTGCTTCGCAGACTTGGAATGTGGGCACACCACACAGTTTCCTCCTCTGAATCTTGAGAGCTTTGGGGTTCTTTCCAGAATTGTCGAACTTACGGCTAGACGCCTGTAATAGTTACTGCTTGGAGATAGGTAGCAACTATTGTATTCTTACTTGGAAAGTAAGAACACCAAGAAAATAACTTGAGCTGAGACGCTACGAGTCTTGTGTCCAAGGATGACAAACAATAACCTTAGAAAAGCCTTGAAGTTTTAAAGTGTAAGTTTGCAACTTCGGTTGTTATGCTGGATAGGAAGTCTATTCGAAAATGATAACCTCTCTTATGTGGGTACTTTGTCTATTTATAGACAAAGTGGGAACAATTTTATATTTATAGTCGTTTAGAGACAATTTGGATGTTGTCGAATCTAACATCTCCCTTCTCTGCAAAGGACAAGGTGCTTTTCCTGATGTTTTGCACCTATTTCATCCTTTTCTCACAAGAGATGGTGACTCTGCAGCTTTGTGTCAAAACGACTCTGCTAGTCCGAGGAGTCTCAAACTGATTGATCACCATCTATACTCTAAGTAATCTTCATCCTTTAAGTAAGGCCTTGTAGAACGTCCCTCTGACCTTTTCTTTTGTCTCTATGCGCGGGTTGGTGCTATAAGATTATCCTAAGCTTGTAAACTGGTGACGTTCAAACTTGTGATGTCAACCAATTTCTTTGACAACCAGTTTTCAAACTGATTGCTCGTTTCTTCTCATTCTTTGTGCATCTTAAACTTGTGGATTGAATCCCAAATCCGATTTTTCTTGATCAACTCCATTACAACTCGATGGACATCATAACAGGACATTATAAGTTTGAATGGACTAGACTAATCTACAAACTTTCTAAATTGACGATTTCTATTCAATTTTCAACACATCAAAACAATCAAGTGGGATAGGAATATTTCTTAAGAAAAGATATTTACCGATTACTATCTTTTCTATAACATGTTATCCTAATGTTAAATTGCTGTAAAAATACAAGAATTTGTTGATTTCATTGTTGAATTGATCAATTTATATTTGGCAAAAATTTGTGTTAGGCACGCCTAAACGGTTTAGACGGGTTTTATCCATACCCCAATGGGTTCAACCATCACAAATAGGGTTTATTAATTCTCAATTAGGGTATATTAAATGAATTTGAGTTGGATTAATGGATAAAACTCACATAAACCGTTTAGGCGTGCCTAACCTGAGATTTTCCCTTTATATTTAAAATTGATAAAAATCAATTTAATATCGGAATAAAACTTCCAATTTTCACCATGAATCAACTCAAAATAAGAATCAATAGATTAAATTTATCTAACAAAAAAGAGATCCATGAAACGGTCGTATGTACAGTCGTATTAGTTCGTTAATTTTTTTTGGATGATAGAAATTTAGCGGACGACACTACATTAAATTAGTCGTATAGTCGATTTCCAATCTTTTCCCCAAAATCTTCATTATTTATTACCAAACCCTCAAATTAAATATCGGACTCTCATTGATATGTTACACAAAATGGAGGCTGCCTGTCATTACGTAGGTTCTGATGCTCATGATTTCCAGAAATAAATTAGTAATTAAAAAAAAAAAAGATGATGATGAAATTCATTAATAATAATAAGAAATAGATTCAAATTTCTCTATAAATATAAATATAGTAGGATGCAGCAACTATTTTAACAGTAAAACTTGCACGTTCTGGCAGTCAAAATTTCCACACTAATGTAGTTCATACAAAATCATACATCTGTTAGAGACCACCCAAAAACATGCGAGTGGAGAATCACGGACTCCACCGAACCAGGGGTGGAGGAGGAGGAGGCCGAGGAGCAGCCCCTTTTTTCATCATGGAAGGTGCAGCCTCAGCCTGCAATATGCGTACAAGCATGGCTAAAATGGAGGCCAACTTATTCCACAACACCCGATCTCCTCTCCAGCAATGATTCCAAGAATTCCGAGCACAGCTTCTCCAGAGGGGGAAGACTGTGGGATGGTCCACTAAATATACTCTTCCATGCTTTATCTGATCCCATCATCGATGGGAATGGAGTCTCGTCTATTTTCATCTTGAATTCTGGTAGCTCGCCATACAGTGATGCATACCCGTGTTTATCTGAACAGAGGAAACCAATATTACGCATTAATTGCGTTAAGCATAGATCTGTATGAATCCACAGTGATCACAAATATTTTTGACTGGCACTGGAATACAAGTCAGATTTCATGAGCAACCCAGTAGTACAATTTCGATTGTCTTGGCAGTCGCTTTTATGTAGACTCGATAATAAAAAGAGATCCTCACCTGTTTCCTCAAAGTTAGGGAAGCCTTGCCGACGAGCAACCCTGAGTTCACTGGATTGGTCACCATTAGGATTCAACAGAACATATTCATGAGCTCCATTAACATATGCTAGTAATTCATCAATGTCAGCTCCATCTTGCGATTGAGGGTTTGATTGGACAAAAGAAAGTCTTCCACCTTGAGCCTGAATCATAAAGTTTCAACATATCAGCCTGCACTCTTGTTGAAATACTATCATGAAATGTCCTATTTACCTAAACAGTCACTCCTAAGACATCCTATAGCCTACCGTCAGTCATGGTTGGATTGACAAATTGAAGAGGGAATAGAATCAAAATAAAAATGGATTTCAGATCCACCCAAATCTTTCTAATTTTGTACGGAATGTGAGAGATTTTAGATACATAACAATCCACACAAAAGCAAATAGAGATATAAAACTACACATAAATACTAGCACGAAAAGGCAACCTAAGTTTCTTCATACGGCTTTTCATTAACAAAATTAGTGAAAGAAAATTCATACGTTCATTTGAATAGTGCCATCAGAAAATGCAACCATGAAAGAAGCTTATCAACCTTAGTACTTCTTTAGATGAGATCTATCATGTCCGGCGGCAACTTCATTTACAGTTATTACAAAATGCATTAAGCAGTCACGCAGAGAGTACACAAATAAAAGGAACCCAGTAGGCAAAGAAAATGAGTAGAAGATAGAAGCAGAAATAGCTAGTACAAACACTATAAACGAGATGAGAGGGAAGAGACACCTTTCCCACAAACCACGCTGACAAGGGAACTGCTTTTTCAGCATTGAACAGCAAGATCATCCCTTCTGCACACTGCAATGTGGCATCAGCAGCTCCGGCTCTCTTCGACAGAGCAAGAACGGCAAAGGTAGAACTATCCAACGAACAAGCAAGATCTGCAGAAAGTAAGATAATGATACAGATAAGAAGTTACTGCAGAGAAAAATTATCAAAGGTTTGCAACTAAATGAGCTGAAACAATAACAACGAAATTGCCCCCCCTCCTAGGATATAAGCAAGCATATGCCTGAACCAACAATTAAGTTATTGCCATGGCCTATGGGACTTGTACAACTTGGGAACTAACAACTTATCTATGAGGGTTAAAAGGTATATTTCTACCCACCACTATGCACTAGAAATAATAAGCATGTACAGAGAACCAAAAGGAGACAAGAAGACTAAACCAGTTGCCACATCAATCTGAAAGTGATCCCCCATGGAGTTGAGCAGTGTGCAAATATTTTAAGAAATTGATATTTCCTAGAAGGAAACAATGCACCCACCCTGTGTGTCAAGCCTGTAGGACCAGATAGTGCAGAGTTTAGACATACTCCACACAGTCAACTGTGGGTTCAAGCCTCGTGATGCAGACACGAGATATTCTGACTTCCCAACAAATGCAAGATTTGAAATTGGCTGTGAAAATAAGCAAGTTTAGTAAGTAAATAGAATCAATAAATACCAATAGTAAGTAAACAACACTGGACCAAGGAATGCTAAGGTTAGCTGTAAGAATTGTAAATAGTTGATAAAACTATTAAGGCACAACAAAATTATGAACAGAAAGATAATGGCTCAAGGAAAGAAGTAATTAGCAGAAGGCAGGTGTTTAAAGGACAGATCATCCAAGCAGTATGAAAATTAGTTTGGTATAAAATTACAGCCAGCACAGTATGAAATTTTAAATTTGACCTCTAGACTATTCCCAATCACAGCCAACAGAGTATTCCGGTCAGGGTCCCACAATGTAATAACTTTGTCTGCAGCAACAGCCAGGACAGACCCATCACTAGAAAATGTTGCAGTAGTCATAGGCTTCTTCCTGCCAAAAAGGATGTTTGTCAATATGAAGCACCGATTAATATATCTGCAGGATGTTCAAAAGTCAATACTTGTACGATCCAATGGCATGACATGTCCAGCCAGTACTCTGTGCAGTCTCATCTTTGGGGGTGTGCTCACGTCCATGAACCCATACCTGTGATTGAGGAGATTCATAAGAGCCATTTGCAAGAAAATTCACTCAAATTAGGTAATATACCTTAAAATCACCACCACATGACGAACTCACAGCCATATGACCAATCGGTCGGAAAGCCATGGACGAGACACCAGAATCCCTGTTCCAATTATATGAGGAAATATGGAACTGATTAAGAACTTGAGAGTGGCACATGAGACTAATTTTAAAACCAGATAAAAAGCATGACATATCAAAATAAGAAATACAAATATGGTGCAGACGAAATTGTTGCTAATAATAGCACACAATTCTAAAAACATAAGGAACGAAATTGTTGCTAATAATAGCACACAATTCTAAAAAAATAAGGAAAAGAAGTACCCGTGGGGTTCATATATGACAGTAGACAAACTGAACGACTTTTTCTGAGAATCACATGCCCAGAACTTAAGAGTCACAAGGCTGCCGATTCCTTCTTCAGGAAGTCTGGTTTCAACAGTGCTCATAGTACAACCATCTTGAGAAAGAGCTACCAAATTCACCTTTACCTGTACAATATGACGTGAAATTAGAATAAACTCATCATATCCAGAACAATTCAGCCTCTTAATACCCACAAGATTGAAACGCCGATGAGTATGCATAGTAGAATAACAAAGTACCATTGTTTCAGGAAATAAATAAGAGCTAAATATTAAATTCTTTAAAAGTCAATATTGTGATCTTAACAAAGGATAAAATAGTCTAAACTATAACCAATTAGACCTAAATGTAGAGAGGGTAGATCTGCAAAAACAATTATTTATTATCAATGATTGTAAGCTAGTCTCTACTAAATTAATAAAAAGATGTTAGTAAAACAAAAAGACTTCATGACTATCAACCAATAAGTTTGAACACAGCTTGTAAAAGTCTCTTAAAGTAATGTACCACAAGAAAAGAAAATCGATATCCCCAAAACTATGAAGCTTTCTGGAAGCATTCAGCTAATTGCATAATTCCAATGCATGTCAAGATAGATGTTCCCTGTAGAGACACAAGTGCAAGCAATAAACAACCAAAAAGAATTTTTTTTTACCGTAATGTCTTCCCCAGGCTGATGGTTTCTCTCACAGATTTGAACCTGCAAAGTAAAGGAGGTTAAAGCATTTTAAAACCAAATAGCTTCTTGAACAAATATAAATACCCAAGCAGGATGTTACTTGATGAAAACAAAAAACTTGTATGAACTCTCACAGCTAAGACAGTGACTAAATCATTTAACTCCCATGCAAAAAAGGCACTCTTGGATGTTGTTATCAACCAACACCATATCCAAAGAGAAAACAAACATTAAAGTGAAGGAAAATATCTACATGAAAAGATGGAAACTATAACAAAATTAATTAATATATGCAACCAGACAACATATCGGTCGCACTCACCTCAGAAATCTCACGATCATCAAACAAACTATAAAATTGGATGCAATAGTTTTCTGCAGGTACTGCAATCAAGCCAGCAGAGGAATTGAAGACAACATCTGAGCCAAATCCCTCATACATATCCATATGTGAACTTGGAAGCTGAAATACAGGGGAAAAACTATAAGCTTATTGTTAAAATGAATCATTCATCAACATTTTGTATTGCAGAATAATTTAATGCTAAGACATTCTAAGCAAGCAATTTGCCCTCTCATGTCCATCACAGTACTTTAATCAAATATGTAAATATCCTGATATTGCATTTATGATAGATTACTTTGAATGACAAACCTTAATCCCTGATATGGACCTCAAGATCTCCATCGAAGGCATTTTAAGCAGTTGAATTTGATTATCTGCACGTGATATCTGAAAATTTACTATTAAGAACTCATCTGATAGTATCACGACAGAGTTGTGGGAAATAACTATCCAAGTCTCTGATTATTCTTACAGAAGATAATGCAGGATCTGGAGAGTTGATGAAATATACAAGTGGGGATCCAATCCTTGGAAGAAACTTCTTCTTTCCAGTATCTAACTGCCAAACAACTAAAACTCCTTCTCTACCACCTGCAAAGTCAAACAAAAGTTAAAAAAAAAAACCATAAAAACATGTTTATTTCCAAAATAAACATATGCATGAAGAAGTCCTATATAGAATGCTACACAGACCACAGTAATTTATTTGACAAAGGATAACACGACAGTGCATTTCACCTAAAGTTAACATTAAACACCATAGATAATACCTGAATACAAATATGCACCATCCGAAGAGAAGAAGAGCACATTCACTTGTGCAGAATGCCAATGCCATGTGGCACAGGAATCTGCATCATCTTCATCCCTCACCCCTGGCATGTCCTCTGCATCCTTTTTCAGTCGCCCATTCGATAACTTGCTATTGGAAAATGTTTGACGCCCAACACCTCTCCATATTAAGATTCTTCCTGTGACATCACCGGCTGCTACAATCCTCTCAGTCGGGTGAAAAGCCATAGCAGTAAATGATTTGGTATGATGCAATGTGATTTTCTTATATGAAACACTGTCAAGATCTTTTTCAGGAATTTCCCATACTCGGAGCTTGCGCTTTTCATATATCCCAATATACCTCCCTGAGGGACTGCTGGTTATAGAACCTGGTTTTCGAGTCTGTCAAACAGACAAGTTTTTTCAAACTCAATGAGTGCTATACAACAGGTAAAGAATCATTTATATGACAACATCTTCCTAAGTTTAGCTTTATTTTGTATTTGTACCACAGGTGTATGGATATGGATTTTGATTTTGATGCGCTATCGAGCATACCATAAAGACTATGCTGCTCATTAAGCGAATAAATATAGAGGAAAAGAGAAAATCAAGTAAACCCAAAAAAAATAATCCAGTCCATTCTTAATTTTTCTAAGCAGCATGAGGAATATAGAGAAGGTTACTAGATAGCATTATTAGATCTAAAACCGTAATTTGGGTTTTGGACATTGAGGGGAGGGGAGCTCAGCCGAAAGAAGCAGTAATTATAATCAATGCCAAATCAAGTGCAAATCATTTTCTTGCGAAATTATAATAATTTGAGAGGAAATGCAACTGCAAGAAAACCAACTATGTACCTCAACTAGAGTAACTCCACCAACTAAGCGAGACTTTGTCAGGTTACACTTACGTATCTGTCCACCTGAAGACTTCGGTAGTCCTTCCCGTTTCACATCCTCGCAGTAGATATAAGCAAAATTATGACGAAGCTTCCCACTGCTGTCGGTTGGCTGGCTTAAAAAACTTGGAATCACCATAGAGTGAATTGGGAACCGAATATCAATGGTCCTCATTAGTTCCGGAGCAGCAAAATCCCAGTACTTGATCTTCCCATCGAGAGACGCAGTCCAGCAATAACACAAAACTACACTCGCTGGATTCGGCGCCGGAACGACTATTACCGACGTCACCTGCGACTCGTGCCCTTCCAACTCACAAGTCTGCGACACGGAGAGATTGATGGATTGTAAATAGCTTATCAAAATTCAAGATTTTACAATGTATCAAAGAACGCATATAATGCGTTGTTCAAAGGAAAAGAAACCTGTAGACCGGTGGAGGTGCTGAAGACGGAGACGGTGTTGCCGGTGCAAACAAGAAGGCGCTTTGCGTCGTTAGAGAACGCCGGCGGGGAAGAGACCAAGCTCTTTCCGCCAGTAAACATTTTTCTCGCGCAACTTTTTTTTCTCTCTCTTGCTGAGCAAGGGAATTAGGGTTTAGGCGTTCTCCTATAAACCCTAGCCCCTTTCAACACTCTTTATGAGAGAATTATAATTATAAATATACAAATAGATTTGATTATTCAAACAAAAAAAAAACAAACAAACGTTGTGTGAGGTACCCAAAAATTTTCAACTAAAACGTAAAATAAATAGTAGTAGTTGTTAAAATAATAAAATTTTGGTAAATAATTTATTATATTGGATTTTTATCCAATATCTCCTTTTCTTAATGGCTAATAATAATAATAAAACAATAAAATAAAAATAATAAATTAATTGGACGATTATTTAGCAGAATAATCAATCTTTAATGGGTTTGGTGGGTCTACCAGATTGTCTCAACCTTCAACTGGGTTTCAATGGCGGTTTGAGTCTAGCGAATTCCAAAATAAATTACTAAATTTAGTCTTATCCAGACGGTGCGATTGCTCTGACGGCCGCTGAATAGAAGAATCAAATGCGATCGTCGGCGAAGCACAGCGCCGCCGACGGCAACCGCGGCATAAGCGGTCACGTCCTCACCCTCCATCAACGCCTTCATCATGCTCTCAACCTCGGGTATCTTTCCAATTCATTCGTTATATTTTCCTTGAAGTTTTTTTTTTTTTTTTTGGGTGAATTTGATGAGTCTATCTTGATGTTTATTGGCAATAAGTGTATCAAATAAGCGCGGTGAAGTTAATCCGTCTACTAGGCGGTTTCGGGTGATTCTTTGCATTGCCGTTTCTGCTGATCATTATTCATTACTATCTTAAATACCCAATCTTTCATGGGGGCTATGCTAAAAGGAGCTTTTCCATCACACTCGACACGAATTTCTTGACCTTGTTTTGAGAAGAATATAACTTTCGCAATACTAAATCCGTAACTCGTTCCAAAAACCTTTAGAAGTGCCATTTATTATATCTTTAGGATCATAAGTTACCGTGGGACTATTTTATGCAGTGTTTTAGCATGTTACAGAACTGGGGAAGCTAGTATTAACTGCTTTGGGTCCAGCCTGATTATTCAGGAATTCAACTCATATATACGTCTGTCCAGTCAAGTTTTTCAAGAAACTACTTTAGCCTGAAAAATCTTCTCTTTACAATTGTTACTTTCTTGTTGAATGCAACTTGTAATTGCAGAAGATGGGAGAAAAAAGAAAAATGGAACTGTTCAGACATCGAGATACAAAGACGGGTGCTTCGTTCAATTGATGCCTTCCTTGATTGTATATCTAGTGAAACATTGCAATACCCACTTGTCAAGGTACATAGATTCTAAGAGATCCTAACGAGCCGCATAAATAAATCTTATCTTAGTTCATGCATGTCCTATTTACTGGTAATAGAGTCTTTATTTTGTACTTAACTTTTTTTTAGTAGATAGTTATAATGTTATTTCATGTAATAACTTTGTGGTGGCCTTGACACATATAACCAATGTATTGTTTAACTATTTCTTTAGCCCCTGATAAATCTTGCTTGTAAGGATTTAAGTTTCACGGTTCAACATAGGACTAAGAACTCCTAAGAACTAGAAGGCGTGTAATGTGATGTAGAAGTTCTGCAAGGAATATCCTCAAATTTGAATACCAAGATTATGTTACGTTGGCCACAATTGTTTAAAAAGCTATTTATTAGCCTTTGTAGAAGCTGTAAATTGCAGTCGGATGGTATAAGATTATTCTCCAAAACTAATTGCCTTGCAGAGCCTGTGAGGAATCCATATTTCAATTCACATATCAATGAATGAAAGATGTTTGCTTCCTACCATTGATTTCCTTCCCTTCTGCCTAATTAAAATTGACTCTTTCCGTTCCAGGATTCGGTGGTTGATATAGTCCGAGCAATGAAGAGCATATTGGAAATCAAAAGTCAATCAATACTGAGGCTGGCCTCTACTGTTACTGTAAAGATGGTTAATATTTTGCCAAGTTCAATACTACAAATCCGTGTTCTGGATCTACTCTATCCTTTAGCAGATTTATTATCTTCCCAACAATGGCAAGTTGCAATCTCGTGTGCAGCTTCCATGAATGCAATTCTATCAAAGCTAAGTTCTAGACAAGAGAAAGAAGCATTGCAGCTTATAAAGGAAGCAGGTGCAGTTAGTCGTATTGTCCATAATATCAAGCATTTCTATACTGACGGAAACCAAATTGAGTATTTTCAAGAAATGGCATCTGTTTTGAGTAAAATATTATGGCGGTGGCCATCCTTCAGGTACTCGGTCTGGAATGATTCTGAGTTCTTATGCATTTTGGATGCAATCAGACAGTCAAAAAACTCGGCGATAGTTTCTGTGCTGCAGTTATACTCTTCTTTAGGTATCACACTCTGTTATAGGTTTCCTATTGTTTGAAGCTAATCTTGTACATAGCTATTCTAATTGGTCCAACTATTTGTATTTCTGTGCTTGCCAGCTCTGTGTGTCAATGGTGCCGATAAGCTTCTTGAAGATGGAGAGGCACTTTTAGAAATGATGGTGAGCTGCATGGGTAGTTCAAATGCTGATGCAGTCCGACTGGAAGCTTTCAAACTTGCTCGATGCTTCACGGTAGTCACTCTAGATGAACCATTATCATTTGATGATTATATAGATTTTTCTGTATCTGAAATGTTCTTCCTCATGAATTTTAACAGCTTAGTAGGAGGGGATCTACAAAACTGCTGAAAATATGCTGTGAACCGCTTGTCAAAGCTGTAATCAGTGCATTGAAGAATCGTAGTTCATTGTCTGAAAAATCTGCTAAAACTCAGTCATCTTTTATGGAAGAAGCTTGTCGTTTGGCTTCAATAACTCTTTGGGCCGGTGATCATCACGCTCACTTTTGGAAAGCTGGTGTTGATAGAGTCCTCATTGATCTTCTTCTGGAAGATTATGCCAAAATTCACAAAATGCAGCGTGAGTTCCCCTTGAGTGATCTGATAATTATAGTGCAGGAGAGTCATAAAGCAAAATCTTTACTTTCTTATAGACCATATGTATGGGATATTCTTGGAGGACTTGCAGCTAACTGTGCAGGAAATATCAATCATAAGGTGCAAGGGAATGAATTCCAACTTAAAGTCCTCATAATATGTGCATGGTAATACATCTATCTGCAAGAGAGTGCTTTTGTGCTCAGGTTGGATTTTTTCTTTAAAGTTTCTCTCCACTTAGTCTTGTATTGTGGGAATCTTTGGATATGCCACCGTATTGTGCTGCTAAATTTTCATTATTGTATTGTTGATTGTGGCAGTTTATCATGGGGTGCTTATTCTATTTTGTTATTTTCTCTTTCTTGGCTTTACTCTTTTGCAGCTTGGCCTTCGCGAACTCAGTTCGAACATTGCGTCAAGTTTCTCAATATGGTGTCTCAAATTTGAGTGAGTGTGAATCAGCTAGTAGGGCAGTTCTTATGATGGTTTATTCTCCTTGCAAATATATTGCATCCTTGACCAGATCCATACTATGTGAAACACTTAAGCTGGATGACAAGGATTATGTTGAATACCTACTGAATATCCTAAATTCTGGATTGACTGGAAGCAAGTTTGGGCTTCCAGGAAACCTCGAGATCCTGGTGAGCTTGATGAGTTTGGCAAGTTATTGTAGTCTACCTACATATTGGGAACTTATTATTAAATTCCAAGGGTTGAAAACTGTGCTGGCCTTTACAATATGGTGGTTAAACAATCCTGTTCATGTAAAAAGAGCTGCTCTAGTGTCTCATTTGAGCGATCCGTTCAATGAGAGGAGCTGTTGCATTCAAGACACTGATGATTGGGAAGGGGAAGATATGCTTCTGCTTTTCAGCTTGTGGGTTCTCGCGGAGTTACTACACAACTTCGCTTATCTAAAAGATCCCTCTGACAACCAGGTAGACTTCTTGAAAGCCAAATTGATTCCAAATTTGGAGACTGTATGTAGAAACCATAATACTCATGGTTCAAGATGGTATGCTGCATACGTGCTTAGCTACTTTGGACTATATGGTTTCCCAAGTATTTTGGGGCAGAGAATTGGGAAATCACTAAGGGTGAGAGATCATTCTGATCTAAAGCTAGTTCTTGTTAATGAGGAATGTGTTTATGTTCATGAAGTAATTCTCACTGTAAAATGTCCATCGCTACTACCTTCTGGGACAGCAGCTCCTAAGGAGAAGCCATCCTACAGAACTAGCACAGATTTAGATTTGGATATAAACATCACAAAGACAGTCCGTCTGTCAGCTCACGTGGACAAGCAGTCATTGTTGAAGTTGCTAGAGTATGTTTACTCAGGATATTTCCAAGCAGATGAAGGCCTAGTCAGAAAGCTGAAAGTTCTTGCGAGGCTTTGTAAATTGGAACCTCTGGTACATCTGCTTTCAAAAAGAAATCCAAAATGGGGCGTCCCTATACCAAGCTTTGATCTAACTCCTGCTCTTGGGCCAGCTGGACAGTATTTATCGTACGTACCGTTCCACATTTGATGACCACAGGCATTTGTGTATTGTCTTGGATATTGTTTTTTGGGCATCGAGTTATGTTTCATATGGTTGTGGGGCATGCAGAAGATAACTCGTTTAAACATCCTCATTAAGAGTACCCCATTTATTTGTTATGGCTAAGGGCTTTTGTTTACGAAGTTTACTGTTGACAATGATTGTATCTGTTGTTTTGCTTGTACCATCATAAAGTTTTTCTTTTGGTGATAGAATGTGTCATGAAGACAGTTGTCATAAAGAATAGTTGCATAATGTACACCCCAAAGCGTAGATGTACAGACTAGCAACTGCATTATCTCTCTTTGTGGCAGTGCACAGTTAGAGGGGGATCTATGCTATACTGAGGGAGGGGGGGTTCTCATTCTGCACTGTTATTTGTTCCCACATAAATTACATATAAGCTCAATCTTTTCATGACTTAATTTGTTTTAATTTCATGGATTAAGGGATCTCATCTTCGAAGCCAGCAGCACGACACAGCTTGTAAATTGGAAGTGCGATAGATGCTCTTCTTTGGTCGCACATCTACATGTTCACAAAGTTGTGGTGGAGTCCAGTTGTGATTATCTGCGGGCACTGTTCCAATCCGGGATGAAGGAAAGGTACTCAAAATCTTATCTGTGTAGACTTATCCTAGCATGTAAATCAAATCCTCCATCATCCTTCAAGGTTGTGATATTACTGGTTGTTTATTGAATCATTTCTATAGTTTAGGTAACACCTATTTGTTGATAACACATCCCATATCCTCTTAGGTTGATTGGGTATACTTCTCCAGTGATTAAATTTTAGTGTTATAAATCATTGCTCATCCCAATTGTTTTGTTTTTGTGATTGCCACGGCAGCCATCTGCAGGTCGTCAAGGTTCCTGTGAGTTGGGAGACTCTCAAGAAATTAGTTAGTTGGTTTTACTCCGGGCATCTGTCTATACCTGCTTTTGACTGTATATGGGATAATTTGGATCCTGAGATGAAGCTTGGAGAAGCCCAAACCTACATTGAGTTGTGCTGGCTTGCTGAATTTTGGTTCATTGAAGACCTCCATGAAGAATGTTACCAAGCTGTCATGAGTTGCTTAGATTCATCTACCCACTTGTCTACTAAAATAATTCAAACTGCTGCTGACTTCTCCCAGTGGAAGTTGGCTCAAGTAGCTGCAGACCACATGGCTCCTTCATACCATCACCTGCGCAATTCCGGTGAGCTTGATGCATTAGACAGCAATCTTGTTGAGATGGTTCGTGCTGCATCGGTCCGACTTTCTCAACAGCGCGATCAATCCGGTTGAGAAGATGTGTTTCTACACTTGAGAGGCTTTGTGAGGACTGAGCAGAAGGAAATGTATTTATAGAGAGCCGATTACTTTTTGTGTGCATTGCTTACATTTTCCAAGTTATAAGTTATGATGGGTTTCCAAAATGGAGAGAGAGAGAGAGAGCGCTTGTGATTTAGAATCTTGAGATGTCAGTGAAATTTAAGTTTGTAAATTTTAGGCTTTTATGAAAGTCGATCACAATGGTTTTGGCAGAAGACCTGTGACACACAGGTTGCTGAGATGTCAGTGAAATTTAAGTTTGTAAGAGATGTTGATAGCATAGCAATTTTAGGCTTTTTATCACAACATTCGAGTAGAAAGTCAACCACAATGGTTTTGTGTGACGCACAGGTTGTTGAGATAAGAGATGTTTATAGCATAACAATTTTAGGCTTTTATCACAACATTTGAGTAGAAAGTCGACCACAATGGTTTTGGCAGAAGACCTATGACACATAAGTTGTTGTTATTTGTGGTCTAATAAAGTTAAACCATTTCTGAAAATCTGGAGCCTCTGCGTGTGTGGGCGTGTCTGCTGGGGAAGTTGGATCGTGAATTAGGGTTCCTGAATTGTTTTATAAATATAGATTCTGGATAAGAGGCCTAGGGTTTTTCTTTTGATTGGAACGGGCTCACTGATTTGGCTGCAAAAGGGGGCCTTTCAAGCAAATGGTTTGGACATGTTTAGATGAGGTTTTATAAAATTAATTATTATATTTAGCATTTTCTGAAAATATTTGATCTCTCTCCATAAATAATACATTCATATACTTTATATTTTGAATTTAAAATACAGCTTCTAATGTTTTCGCAAAGTATTTTATACAAAAATATTAAGCCAACGCCTGTAATAATTAAATTAATTACAAAATTAATATTATTATTATTATTGCAGCACGGAAAAAAAAGCCCGAACCAATAACGCATGGGTCCGAGATATACAACCTTTTTCAAATTATCGGATCAGATATTCTTTATTTTTAGCGCAAAATTCTATCTCTTTTCATTTGCCGAGCAAAAAATCTTTCCACGCTTCCACAGTTATACCTTCCGTCTCAACTCACTTTAACCAATTCATGCTCTAAAATTTTGCGGAGATGATGATCTACTCCACCCCCCTTCACCACCCTACTCTTCCGTGTTGCACCAAATCCACGATTCCCGGCGACCGATTCAGGCGAAAATGCGAGGTTTTCCGACCACACACAAGCTTCTCTCTATCCAACGACACCGCTATCCGATATTTACAAATGCCTGGGGCTCAGAAGCCTTTGCTACCGCCGTCGGCCCTCGGCTCGGTATTATTCATTTCAATGGATGTGTAATTATTGTTTGGAATTTTGTGGAGTACCTCACTTTCTAACCAAAATCCCGTAGAACTTGCTTGCTGCATGCGTTGCGTGAACGATAAACTGTGTTTATTTTCATTGCATCTGAGTTTTCATTTTCTTCCTTGATTGGACCTGTTTGGAATTATTTAGCTATTTGAAATCAACCAGCTATTTTTTAGATGAAACTATCAATTTATTTTCGGGAATAATCAATGAGCTATTTTATCAAAATAAAAAACAATCAGCCAAACTAGCTTAGTACAGATGATAATTCGAATTAGAGTAACACTGATTACGGATGAATTAGGAAAAAAACATTATTGCTTCTAGCTCCGTTATTGAGTTTTTCCCTTGATATTCTGTACTTGAGCAACTGCAAAGCAGGTGGGCCCCTTTACATCGTATTACTACCTTTTAACATTGACAAAAACTTGCTTTAGGCACGCCTAAATGGTTTAGGCGGGTTTTATTCATACCCAAATGGGTTCACCCATTCAAATAGGGTTTATTAATCCCCAATTAGGGTATATTAAATGAGTTTGGGTTTGGGTTAATGGATAAAACCCGCCTAAATGATTAGGCATGCCTAACCTGAGACCTTCCCCTTAACATTAGGTTCATTGTAATCTTGAATGTTCATGTGCATTCTAGTCATTGTTGTTCAAGCATGGCCATTGATAGGCTGCTGATTTATTAGCAGAATGTGAGTGAGGACACTGATGATATGTTTGACGACTTACTTAACAAGTATGGGAAGGTGGTCTTTCAAAGAAATGACCAAAAGGCCGCTAGAGCAGAGGTTGATGATGATGCTGAAAGCTTGTCTTGTAAGTTCCCTTACTTATCTGTCAAACTACATATTCCTTTGCTCTATCTCACCTCACTACCAGATAAAATGTAGTTTTGCTACCATTTTCTCTAGGTTATTAACTCTCAATATTTCTATGTGATTCTTGCATAATAGTACTTATCACGTAGCCTACTGTGTCAAGTGTTTGTATGTGTGTGTTTTGAGAGACGTGGAGAGATTTGGGAACTATTTAAACGTACACGAACATGTGTTTGTATCCAGTTTTCCAATTTATGTAACATCGAATATTTCATTCCTCTTCGATTTTGGGCAAATCAAATTTTTTAATAGATTCTCCATTTAGTTTTTTCAGTTCTTTGGAGAAGAGGGCATTCTCTGTTTCACATTATGATTGCGTAGACTTTCAAGTATTTCATATCCATTACTTACATTTGTTTCTCTAAAATCTTCATCGCAGTTGATGAGTAGAATGAGGGCTGCAATAAGTGACAAATTAAATGACAGTTTCTTGTGGTTGTTACAGTTGCTGTTGCATTGGCTAAGGTTGCTAGTGATGTGAAAGCAGCAGATATAAGGCTTCTTTTTGTGAAACCCCTGGTTTACTGGACTCGGTTTTTTATCATTGCTACTGCATTTTCTCGGCCCCAGATTGATGCTATCGGGTAAGGCAGTTTACTTTTGCATCTGATCTTTCTTAGACTAGGCCATTCAGTGAATTGGTTACTTATTTTCTTAGTTATCAACTTATCATCTGACAATATAAAAAGAATAATTTATGCTTTTATAATAGGTCGAAAATAAGAGATTTAGCTGAGACCAAATATGGTAGAACCGCCTCTGGAGATTCCAAGCCCAATTCTTGGACATTGCTGGACTTCGGTAAGTTGTTCGAATTATGACTAATGATTGATAAGAAGCAGTTTGGCTGCATATGGTTTCTGTGAGAACAAACTAAACTCACTATAGCTAGTATAGGAGTAGCACATGCAGCCAAGGTTATTTTGCTGCAAATTTATCACACAGCACCCTGAAAATGATATTTTGAATGTATAGTTTTTATTTTACGTTGAATTATAAAATGACTGGCATTTATGTAATTCTACTCAATATTTATCATTGTAGAATTCTGTAACGAACAAACTGAACTCACTTCCATTAGTATAGGAGAGACACAAAGTACATGCAACCGCAACCCATTCTGAAAGTGGTAACCTTAAGTACATGGCCTTTTACATATAAATTGACTGGCATCTGTGTAATCATGTTCAACATTATTGTTGAATTTACATATGCACACTCTTTGGTGAAGTTTATGGCCTAGGGCACAATCTGCTGACAAGAATATGAAAATTTGGCTAACTACTAGTAAAATGCCTCGCGCATATTCATACAAAGCAAACCATTTATGATATGTTTGTATGATGCTATCTATGTACTTATTTCAGGTGATGTAGTTGTACATATATTTCTGCCACAACAAAGGGATTTTTACAACTTGGAAGAGTTCTATGCCAATGCAACACCTATCGAATTACCTTTTGAAGACCAAAAACCCTTTCGCAATTGAAATGCAAGTGGGAATTAATATTCATGAGGCTGTGTGGCGTACGCATGATCAACTCACGTCAGGATTCCAAAAATGTCCAAACAGTGCATTGTGGTCATTGCTATGCTACTGCTGGTCAAGATGTTCATTCACCGTTCACTGTATTATTTTTAGTAGATTTAGCCACTACAACTACATGCGTCTATAGGATGCGCGTACGTTGTATTATTATATAACAAAATTATTTTTCTGTTTAACAAGGGACATGATTTCCATGATTCCCTACAAGATAGAGTCGAAAAACAAAAGATTCCCAGATTCAACCACTTCCATTGGAATCCACCAAGTGAGAGGATTGAAATTCTATCAAGATATTATCAGTTTTATTAAATGTACATCGTTCCACTTGCGAAAGAACTCACCACAGGTGACAATAGAAGCATTTTGGATCTAGGAAGAAGAAACCAAAGCATCCATATTTTTCACAGCAACATCATGATTCTGCATTCTAGAAAAAAATTATCGAACATTCCATACAACAGATCGAAATTGCGAACAACAAAATATCTAATTAGGAAATTGTTGTGCATCAGTTGCACACAAATAGAAACAGTTAAGAAAAAAGAAAGTAACAAAGTTGAATTCAGTTCCTTCCTGTATCCAGATCAGATCTCGAAGAGTAGAATTTCTAATTCATGAAAAATCAAAGCATGCAGCAACTTTTCCTGTAGCAGGGAACTAACACCACATGTACAGGAAGGAACAGGACTTTCTTACAGCAAACTAAAAGTATAACACAAGTATTTCAATACAGAAACGCATTCAACAAGATTCATCCCAATAGTAGCATTATTTGCTTCAACCAGCGCACTGCAATAAGTCAACACAGCTAGCCTTGTTCGGTTAAGGCTTACGAGGAGGGGAACTGCTGGTGCTGCTGGTGCTCGCATTCCTTCCTCTCATAGGCCTGAGAGAACAGAATGATTATTATAACCAATCAAGATCCACTACAAGATAGCATCCCAAAAGCAAATGTGAATCCTTTGAGTTGAATATTGACAATTCATCACATTATATAACATTCAATATATTACCTTCGAGGACTACGACTTCGTGATACCCTACGTGGACCCTGCAACATATTCATAAGATATAGATACATTAGTTGTTCCAATCTAAAAGAACTATTGCTCACATACTAAATATCAATAAATACAAACCCTGCGTGGACTAGGTGATGAAGAATAAGATGATGCTCTACCACGTCTAGAAGGAGGTCCCCGACCTCTGCACACATGGCAAGAGGAAACATCAGTGTGACAGATAACAACAGCAAAAAAAAAAAAAAAAAACAACAAAGGAACACACTAGAGTAACACCAATTTAATATATTTGATAGATTTTATTCTATTTCCAGAAAACTTCCCTGTTATTCTCTGAGAAGAAAGAAAATAAATGACCATGTGGAGAAAGAGTATAAATTATTGCATGGCCATGGCAATGATTCAGTCAATAAGAAAAACTAATGAACTATTTGAATTTCACCTTCTAGGAGAAGGCGATCGTGATGGTGAACGTGCAGGCCTCCTAATTGGAGAGCGGCTGCGTCTGCGGCCAACGGGAGACCTTCTTGGAGGACTTCGAGGGCGTCTTGGAGAGCTAAAGTATAAAATGCATGGTAAAAGAAATTATATCAAAACGAAAGGAAATTATGGTAAGAAAATGAGAAGGTAGTAACTATGCTTTCAGCATACCGTCGTCTAGGCGGAGGAGGAGAACGCCGACGAACAGGACTACCACGAATTCTTCTAGGAGATGACCTGCCAAGAACTAGACATGAGAAACTGTACCCGAACCAACTCTACCACCACCAACCACCCTATACCCCCCCCCCCCCCCAAAACAAAACACACACACACACACAAAGAAGAAATGAAGTGTTATTTAGATGTAAGGGGAAAAATACTAAAAACCTTGGTGGTGTCCTGTAGCGTCTCGGAGGAGAGGAAGGCGAACGGCCTCTGACAGGAGATGGAGGCCTTCTCCTACCAGGCGGGGGGGAGTCACCTCTTCGGAATGGAGAATCAGCTCTACGACGAGGTGCAGGTGGGGAATCTTGCTCGCGTCTGGGAGATCCTCTCCGTGGTACAGGAGATCTCCTTCGAACTGGAGAAAGTTGTTTTCGCCGGGGAGAAACTGAACATATCAAAAAGATATTGCATCTTTGCTTAAACAACCATGTTAAACAATTAAGCAGCACTTAATAGCGAGGTCTTACCATCTCTTGGACGTTTTCCTCCATCTCTATCACCATCCATAGCTGAATCCTCAGGTTTTGAGGGATCTCTTCTCGATGTGGTAGCAACAGCTTTCGGGGGAGAAGCAACCTTCTTTCTCTCAGGTAATGTAAACTTGGCACGTGCAACTTTACCATCAATTTGAGCCTGAAAATACAAAGACATAGAGAACTTGGATTGGAAGATTTATGAAACAGAAAAATTCCTGAATAAGAAAAACCATCAAAATCATACACCATCCATATATAACTGGGCCTTTTCAGCCTCCGCCCTATTCTTGAACTCAACATATGCAAATCCTTTAGGAAGATTAACCTGTAAATGGGAGGGAAATCAAAATTAAAGCATGTATATTTGGTCAGAGCAATACAAATAAATGTGGCATAAAACTTACAACAAGATCCATCGCAAGCTGTACGTTCACCACTTCACCAAAATTACCTTTAAAAGGAACAAAAACCACACTTAAGAACAGGACAGCTAAATAATTAAAACTGCCACTATAAACTGAACATATTGCTCGGCGCCCCATATAAATACACTTATGGTGTACATATTCTACCAATTTAACGAAAAAGGTCAATGAACGAATCAGATTGTATTGTAACTATACCGAATATTTCTTTCAAGTGATTTTCGTTGACATTCCTACTAAGTTGGTCCACATGCAGCACAAGAGATTCAGGAACAGGTGAAGCTTTCCTGGAGACACAAATAATGTGTAATAATAGGGGAAAAGCATACATAATCTTGAGATGCTAGTACCAAAGACGATTAATTACCCAAATAATGAAAAAGAAAGGAATAAAACCAGAAATAAATAAACAACACCGTAAAATGCTAACAAATGAAGATAAACAGAAGATAAAACCCATCAGAGGCAATATGACACCATAAATTTAACCTATCAGAATTTGACAAAGTCAGACATTCCGATTCTCTATGATCTAAAAATTGTCATTGAGATAGAAAAAAAGAAACCAGAAAGTAATACATAATCCTATAGAAGATTTGTTTAGCACTGACAAATTCTGCAATAAATAGGTTTAGGCAGGGCCTTGACGCTATGTCATGAACTGACTTGCAATTCCTATATAATATAAGTCAAATCAAAAGCATCAATTTCAGAAAATAATAATTGCCACAAAAATCCCAAAATGGTTGTGGTTATTCCAGAAATGGCTTGGATAAAAGATGACTTCTTCCACACTTGGAATGGGAAAATGTACCTTTCAAAACATTTTATTAATAATAAGTCTTACCTTGGTGGCGGGGAAGCTTTCTTAGTTTGTGGCGGAGGTGAGCGATCTCGCTTAACTCCTTCAACAGGACTTTGCAATAACAAGATAGGAAAAAAATGATTATCAAAGAGATGCAACAAAAGAAAAATGACAAGAAGAAAGAATGACCTGTTACTCAAACAGATAGAAAACTAATTTTCCTGCACCATTTACACAAACAACAGCCGAAGGGAACATAGACAAATATAACATGCAGCTCAAGAAAAGAGGATAACAATGGCACATATTAACTAAACGATCAATCAGATATCAAGCTGAAGAGGGCTGTAAAGCTGTCTCATCGCCCTTGTATGTTAAGAATCAAAAAGTGGCAAAAGTATTTCAAGAAAAATGACAAGAACTAAGAGGATGCAGCACAAAAATGATAACAAGAAAGAACGCCCTGTTACTCGAACTGATACAAAAATATTTCTCCTGCACCATTTACACAAAACAACAGCTATATAAAAATATAACATGCAGCTCAAGAAAAGAAGATAACAATGGCACACGTTAAGTAAACGATCAATCAGATATCAAGCTGAAGAGGGCTGTAGAGCTGTCTCATCACCCTCGTATGTTAAGAATTCAAAAAATGGCAAAAGTATTTCAAGAAAATTAAGAAGTCGGGAAAATCTATATTGCTAGTGGGACTACTGCCAGCAAAAAAATCATCTTAATAACTCCAGTCAGCCTAGCGCAGTCCTAGAAATCATCGACCAAAATAAAATAAAATAAATTGCGAAATCTCAACAAAGAAAGCATGTTCCTAAGAAATGAAAAGAAATAAACATAATGCAGTAGAGCAGAAGACAAATAACCTTTTCCGTGGATGAGCAGGGCTAGGGCTACGGGAGCTTCCGCTACGAGAATGAGAGGATGAGGAGGAGAAGGATCGAGAACGAGAGCGGGATCGCGACCTCGAACTGGAGCGAGAGTCAGAGCCCGAAGAGCGCGAACGTGAACGGGAGCGAGAAGAGCGGGAGTCAGATCCCGACGGCGACGCCGGGCGGCCGCGGGGGGGTTTAGCCATCGGAGCAGCGCGAATGAAATCCTTCGATAAACCCTAACCTAACCGCGGAGTTGAAATTGAAAATGAACGGATGAGAGTGAGACTGAGGTGGGGGCGCCACCAATTTTCTATGGGCCTTTATCCTTTAATCATTGGGCTCCCTCCCCACCTTTATTATTATTATTATTACTAATCTTGCAACCGCATTGTTGTGAGAATTAAAAAATATTATCCCTCCGTCTCACTTTAATAGTCTCAATTCTCATTTTCGTGCGTCTCATTTTAATAGTCTCGTTTCTAAAAAAGGTAACTTTTTCACACTCAACAATAAAATATTAATTCCACTCAACTCATTCTACACTCACATGCATTGGTTATTGTGCCAAAAGCAAATGAGACTATTAATCTGGGACGGAGGGAGTATATTATATGATTCACAAAATAATATCTTATATTATGATTTTTTTTTCAAAATTTATTAGTTCATAAAATAAAAAACACGTCTTATATTCAAACATGGTTAAAAAATAAATTAGTGAAAATGTAGTGTTTTAAAAAATAATAAATATAATTTTTTTATTCATTTTTTTTATTGTTTGTTCAATACAATTTTAATTGATTATATTGATAGAAGTATTAATGAATGAAAGTTAAATACATTTTAAGAAAGTACTTAAAAATAAAAATAAATTTTGACAGACAAGAACACTATTCTTAGATAGATTGTGGACATGCTAGCTAAATTATGACACCACATTATATTAATTATGCATGATTATATGATTTAATTAAAAATTAATAAAAAATGTTGGCATAATTGTGTGCCAATGGTTAAGCCAGTAAGTAAATTAAGATTTTTAAACAAAATAACAAATACATATGAATGTGTATTTTTTTCTAAAAATAAAATGGTTTTAAAATTTTTTGACATAATTTTACTATGCATTTTATTTTTAAAATACAACTCTTTTTTCTCCTAAAAATTTGGCTGCACTATAATGTGGGTAGTTTCTTTTTTACACGTTCAAAAAAGATTTCTGAATACATGAATATTTATTGAAAACTGTCCCCGCCATTTCATTAGAATAACTACTATTTTCTTTCCATATATTACTAGATTTGCACCGCGCGTTGCGTGAATTAAATATATAATATCTTATTTGATAATATTAAGATATAATTAACAAAGTTATATATCTTAGTATTTTCTAGCAATTTTTTTATATATATGATTTTTACTCATAAATATTATATTTAATATATTATAATATAAACTATTTTCTATATTATATGTCAAATTATATATAAATTAATAATTATAAAAAGAAGTATATCTAACACAAAGAATATGAGATTTTATTTAAATATTATCACATAAAATACATTATATTTATATTATTAAAAAATAGTAAATATAATTAATTTGTGAAATGTGATATTTTAATGAAAAAGTGAAAAAATATAATGTTGTTATATTTTTTATTATATTTCAATGTCATAATAGAATAAATAATAAAAATCAAAATCAATTAATATTTTTGACATTACAGTTAATAAACCACTAATCTCCTTTAATGTATTACTAGATTTACCCGGCGTGCGATGCACGAAATAAATATATGGTGTCTTATGTTATAATACCATGATATCATTAATAATTATATATTTCAAAACAAAAAATTATCCATAGTTAAAAATATGCTTTTTTAAAAAAATAAACCAACTTGTTTTAATGATTAATCTTTAGTTTTATTAATCTTAATGACATAAAAAACTATTGCAAAAAATATTCGTTAAAATTCAAAGGACAATCTTGGATATGTAAATTTAATTGAAAATATTATGTTAGCTTTAAAATATTAAATATCTTAAAGAAAAAAAATAAGATTTATATAAGTTATAAATATTTATATATTCTATTGTATCTATTTTTAAATGTTGTTAAGAATCATAAATTAATATATCCTCCAACTAAATGAAAATAATCATATATAAGTTATGCATAGTTCACAGTTTTAAAACAAAATGTCAAACTATATGATTTCGAAAAATATAACATAAGTAATTTTTAAAATTTTATTTTATCTGATATTTTATTACAATACAATTTTATTTTTAGAAATACAATACAATTATTTGTGCTCTTTTGTTATTGTGCTTCAATACAATATTATACATCACACATATTATCCCATAAAAAATATTATATTTTTATAATTTTAAAAATATAAATATAATTAATTAGTGAGATATAATATTTAAAGAAAAATTAACAAATATAATTTTTTATATTTTATTATTATTTATTGTATATATATATATAATAAAGTAAATAATAAGTAAAATAAAATATAATTTAATATTTGACAGAAATAATTTTTTTCACTACTCTTAATATAATAGATACATAGATAAAAATTTTCACTACATTGATTTTCAATTTTAAATAATAGGCTATTTTGTTGATATATATATATATATATATATAGAGGAGGGATCATGTAAAAAAAATCCCCCTGTGAAAAAAAGAATGAATCATATCCATTAGATCTAAAAAAATCAGTGGTTGATATTGAATCAGGCAACAACTAAAACGCAATGAAGCAACAACTAAAGCACAATCAAGCAACATTGCAATCAAGCAACGACCTGAATGCAATCAAGCAATGCCGTGAATGCAATCAAGCATCTTTCTCATTTTCTCACGTTAAGAGTTTTCTCAC
>JAPKLW010000171.1:761749-777688 GCA_026898455.1 Plectranthus barbatus
GTGGCGAAAATCAGGTAATGTGCTTAAATAAAAATAATAATAATAATAATTCATAAAAAAAATAAAAAAAATGGTGGGAACAGTTTTTGCATGACTATTCTGCTTTAGTATATATATAGATAGCGATATCGATGTAGATCTAGATTTACACATTTCCTATGCGCATATCAAATATATAATGTCTTATTTTATAATTTTAAGATATAACTAACAAAGTTGTATGTCTTAATATTTTTAACGATTCGTTTTAAATATATTTAATTTTTATTTATTAATATTACATTTAATAATTTATATTATACATAAAACTATATATGTATATAATAAAAATAAAAAGAAGTATGTCAAATACATAATCTATTAAATTTGATTTAAATATTAGCCCATAAAAGATACTATATTTGTATTATTTAAAAAGTAATAAATATAATAAGTTTGAGATAATATTTTAAAGAAAAAGTGATAAATATAATTTTATTATATTGTAATTATTTAACGTATATTTATATTAAAATAAAATAAGAATTAATATAATTTTTTTAGCGAGAACATTATTTTTTATTACTTTATTTTAATATATTTATAGATTTGTATTAATTAATTAAATAAAAATATATTTAAAAGATAAAAAAAATTGTAAGAACTTTCCTGCCTTTTTTTAGTAACTACTTTTCTCCTTTAGTATATATATAGATAGATATGATTATTATTATTATTATTATTTTGTACGCGTAATAAAGGAAAGAGGATTTATAGAAGCATTATATTTACTATTTAGAGAGAGAGAGAGCGAATAAATTAATAAGTACAAAATCATAAAGGTGTGATGGAACTAGGGATGGCAATTCGTGCGGATCGGATTGTTATCGTGTCGATCCGATCCGTTAAAGCTTAATTCGTATTCAATTCGTTAAGAAAAATCTAAATCCGTATCAGTATACGATCCATTAAGCTCAAATCCGTATCCGCACAAATTCAATCCGTATTCGTTAAGAATTCGATAAAAATCCAATCCGAATGATCCGATCCGATGAGAATCCAATCCGGTTGATACAATAAGAATTCATTTCAATAAATATAATAATAATTCAATAAAAATGCGCTGAAGTAATATAAAATATTTATATTGGGAAGGTCTTCGGTTAGGAAGGCCTAAACGATTTAGGCGGGTTTTATCCATTAACCCAAGCTCAAACCCATATAATATACCCTAATTGGGGATTAATAAACCCTATTTGGGATGGGTCAACCCATTTGGGTAGGATAAAACCCGCCTAAACCGTTTAGGCCTGTCTAACGCAAGTTTTTGCCATTTATATTTAGTTGTTCTAATATTGTGGTAGATAAATAAATAAAACTCCAACTTCGTTTGAAATTAAAATTCTCAATCAAATATCCAAAAATATATAATTAGTCTACATAGATAAATCTTAAACTCAAATACTAGATGACAAACCTTTTGATTTTCAAATACCCAATAATTCTTCACTTTGATTGTTAACACTACACTTACAAAATTGAAATAAAATATATTAATTAGAACTCGAAAATTTATAATAATAATAATATACATTATAATAATTATCTTTCATCTATCATGATAACATTGCACGTTTAAAATTCTACCAGTTATTTCATTAGTTGATACAATTTCATTAAAATTTTAAAATTGAGAACAAAAATAAATAAATAAAGAAAATTATTAAGTTTATTATTATGTAGAAAATAAATATTTAAAAATATAATGAAGAAATAAATAAATAAATAAATACAATTTTGGTGGAGAATGGAAAAGAAAGAATAACAATAATGTAGAATTAAGAGATTTGAGTTTTTGAAGAGAATTATGTACCTAAATTAATATAAAATCAATTTATTAATTATTATACTTAAATAAATTGATAAAAATATAATATTTTATTAATGGATATCCGTATCCAGTTCGTTTAACAAATTTTTCGATCCGATTCGTTTTCAATCCGAATCCGATCCAAGATTCTCGTGTCCTTATCGTGTCGATCCGATAAGCCTCAATCCATATCCGTTATTATCGTGATGATTCGTGTCAGATTATCGGATCGGGTCAAAAATTGCCAGCCTTCGATGGAACCGAGTCGAGCTGAGTAGTGTCGTGCTCAAGTTTGACTCATTTAGTATCGAGTCGAGCTTCGAGCTTTTTTGTCGAATATTTTGAAGTTCATGAACTTTATCGAGCCTAAACGAATTTTCTAAATTTAGAATATATTTAAAATATCCATTATTATTTTGAAAGAAAAAAAATATTTATTTCTAAATTAATATCATATTTATACTCAATTTCTAAATTTTCTCATTAGTATTAGAAAGACTTATCATTATTGTTACTCTTAATTCATGAAAGATATTACTTTTATAAAATTAATTATTTATATTTCTTACTAATTTTAGCTAACGAGCTTGCTCACGAGCTTACGAGTTGAATATTATGATGCTCAAGTTTCTTTCGTTTAATAAATAAGCTCCAACGAGCTTCTATCGAATCGAGATCCGAATAGCTCACGAACACTTTAGCTCATTTACAGTCCTACAAAATCATAGTAAATAAAAAGTAAAATAATAAAGAACGCACCCCATCGGCACCCTAAATCCAGTGTAGTAGCAAATTTAAACAGTAGAATGTGATATTTTTTTTGTTGGGAGTTTGAAATATCTTATATATGATATGTGCAAGTAATATACACTAGAAAATCTATGGTGGGGTTGTATATTAATGTGTGTATATATAAATATAATAATGTTTTGTAAAACATTTTTTTGCATAATTATGTACTAAAGGATAGAGTTATTAATAATAGTGTGTGTCGTTTGAATAGTCTACTAATCTATTAAAAGAGAATAATCATTTGCATACAAATTTATGGAATAGTTATAAAAATGTCATTTTTTAAAGAGGATGTAATGAAACGTCATCTTTTGTAAACACATTCAGAAATGTTCCAAAGTAAATTTTCTGTAATTTTTCTAATTAACAACCAATTATAGTTAATTATTTTGTGTGATGATGTTGATATCATTACTTAAAATAATATTTAAGTATTATAGATTTAAAAAAACTTAAAAATTAATGAATAGTGTCAAGATTGGGACCAAAACAATTAGGGATGGTCTTGGGTTAGGCAGGCCTAAACGATTTAGACGGGTTTTATCCATTAACCCAAGTCCAAACCCATATAATATACCCCAATTGGGATTAATAAACCCTATTTGGGATGGGTCAACCCATTTGGGTAGGATAAAACCCGCCTAAACCGTTTAGGCCTGCCTAACGCAAGTTTTTGCCAAACAATTAAAATTAAGGTCTTGACATGAAAAAGGAAAAAAAATTGAAAAATATTAATTTGGTCTGGATTACATGAAAATAATAATAATAATAAATAAAGAAATTAATTTTTTTTAAAAAGGGTGATCCTTATCGACCAGTCAAGAATGGGCGCTGACCAGTTTAAACCAATGACGGCCGACCTCAATTAATATTTTTAAATCTATTTATAATTTAAAAATAATAAATAAAAAGTTGATTTTCACCGATTCATCATGGTGCCGACCTTTGTTAGTTTTTTTTTAAAAAAAAAAACTCATTTATGATTTAAAAATAAATAAATTAAAATAAAGAAAAAGTTGATCCTGAACGGTTTAGTATGGTGCGGATCAGTTAGGAATGGATGATAGCCGCTTTAGACCAATCAGTCCCTATCCTTTTTTTTCTTCAGTTTCTTCTATTTTTAATGCCTTTTTGAATAAAAATAAATAAATATATTAAATGTTTAGTATAATTTTTTTAGTTTTTATAAAGATAAATTATGGTTCCATCGACTTTTCCACAATCAATGAATGATTTTTTGACTAATTGATTGAATAGTAGTTGATGGTACATTGAGATGCAGAATACAAATTACTCATACATTGAATTAATTGTACTGCACTAATCAATTTATTTTTGTAGACTTTGAATTCTTTATTGAATCATATACGTAATATTACTTTATATAATTTAATTCACATGCAAATGTGCATTCACCACACTCAAAAAATTGCACTTAACATTTTCTCATTCACTCTTTCTCTCACCCTTTAAATCTTTTTAAATGGAGAATTGGTGCAACATATTTTTGCTCTTCAATTGGTAGTTTGATCAATCGTGGCACTATTTTCGGGGGCAATAACGGTTGGTTTACTTATTAACAACCAATATATTCATAGTTGCATTAAGAAGAAGCATTCAGATGATTATTGATGTAGAAAATATCAGAGGTGAGTACAATATTTATTTTACATCTCAAACTCGAAGCGACATAAATAGAGCATTATTCCTGACGAAGAATGCGGAGCTGCAGCAGCGATTGATCACTTTTAGCTTGGAGTTTGGTATTTATGTTAATATGAATCCTACAATCAACACTGGTGTTGGGACTTCTCACCGGGAGCCATCCCCGTACAAACCGTTTATGTCCTTAGTGAGTCCACCACCGTGTGCGAATTACAATCCAACTCTTGAAAAACTTTAAAGATTTGCATCTTTAATGTATTTTGATATGGGTTCTGAAGGTGGAAGTCGGGGTTCACATATTCCTGACTTAAACGATGGTGTCCTTAAAGATCATAATAAAGAGGTGTACGACGATGAGACTGAAGATGATCTTTAATACCGATCACCACACACAAACTGACGGCGGTGTGGTGGAGGAGGATCCAGACGATGAGGCGAATCTTGATTCAGTTTCATCTGAATTTGATTCTAATAATGACAGTGAAAATTTCTTGGTGTGTTCTATAGTTGCAGAATTTTCTGCATAGATCATATCAGCGGGAGAGATGAGTGATTTTATTTTAAATCTTATGCCGACCAATCCCCTACAAGAAGGGTATCCAATACAAGGTGATACGAACAATTTGCTAGTTCTAATTATGCCATTGGATACGATCGAGGCACCTGTTGTGAGAGATGTGGCAACCATACTTAATCAAGAATTGAGTTTGGGTTCCCTGTTTCTGGAACAAAAATGATCTGTTAATTGTTGTTGGTTTGTGGCATATGTAGCATTAGTAAGAGTTTAAACTGAAGAAGTCTGATAGCATTCATGTTGACTGCATTTAAAAACGAAACGAGAATTGTACATTTCATATATGTGCAAGGTGCATGGATTTGCTGGTTTGTCCCTCACTTTCATCCAAATAATACATGTATGTTGAATCTTGTGAGCATTGGATCCAGATATAACCATTCAAAAGTGGTGGCTGCGTATTTTTCCCAAAGGATGTGTCGCTAGTGGCAAATCATAAAGCCCAAAGCAACAATGGCAGAACTACAATGGTCCTTTGATATTCGGGCGAGTGATGATGTTGCATTGTGATTTAGAAATGCAGCCATTTCTTGATGTATGGAAGTAGCGAATTCCTTTACGGTCTTACTTAGATACGTTGAGGTGCTTCAGGAGTACAATCCTGGCACGGTGACAGATCTAGATCATATGAGAAGACCTTTAATATTAATAATCTTTTTAAACTGAAAAAGCGATAGGTGGGTTAAAGTTTCGATCTGCAGTAAAACAAAATATAGAAAAATATAAACTTCACAAAATAACAATTTACATACATATCTCTTCTCGAGCAATGAAGGACACCCAATCCATCTTAGATGGCCTCGTAAACAACCACTTCATAAATTGAGGTAAATAATTAGCATGCTCCAAAAATGGCTCAACAAGCACCCAATTGCGGAATGTCTTCATAGGCCTACACCAATAACATCATTTATTAGAATTAAAAATTCATCACTCTTACATAAAATATTTAATAAATACATTAACAAATTTAAATTATATATGTATAGTCCAAATGAGACCGTCTAAATGAAGAGTCCCTCTTGCTTCTTTCATCGTGGGAGCTTGGTCTAAATAGTAAGTTAATGGCTTATATGGATATGCCCCTGTGAAAAATTATTTCAACCATCTTAATTCTATATCAAAATGAATATCCAACTATCAATCTCACGTTTTTCGGAATACCATAGCAAAGACACATGGCTAATATATTGGTCACTCTTAAATACAACTCACGATTATTATTTTCAACTCCAACAGCCTTAAAATTCAATAATAATTCACTACTCACTAGCAGTGATAGATTTGTCTTCTTGCAGCTTCAACTCTTTCTGATTCCTTTTTTGCCATCAGTTGTCTAACTACATCCCTCATTTGATTCACCTATTGGATAAGCAAAAGAGCATTCTTTGTTGTGATTTTAGTGTCTGGATCTTCCAAGGGTGGCATCCCAGGATCATTTTTATGATTGTGTGGTGGCTCCATCTCGGTATTTGTTTTGTTATTTTTTTTTGCTTTGTCTTCTCCTGATTATTGCCTCGATCTCTGGATCAAAGACTTCAAGTGGGTTGCCTTGAGCCCTTGTGTTCATGCAAGACCTGAGAAAATAGACAAAACCGAAATGTCAGCCAACGTCGACTGACATTGTGTGTGTTGATTGATGCAAATGAATTGTCTATGTCTATCGACTCACAAGATGTCGATCGATACAGAGAGCAAAAAAACATCAACTCATGCACACACACAGAACAAGAAAATAAATAAAATAAAAATTAAAAACTCAATCCAATCAATTAAAAAAATAAACTAGTAATGGAATAAATTCTAACAATTTCTAGACAACGACGTTAATTTGATCACTGAAGAAATGCCAGAATAATTATAATACAGTGGTCAAATAAATTTATAACTCGAAGTGTCGAACCCACAGGGAATGTATATTAAAAATATTCTATGTACAGATTATAGTTTCAAAATCCATTGTTTGAGTAACTTGAAATTATGGTTTTGAGTTTTGAAAATAAAAGATTGCAAAACATGAATTTAAAGGGTTTTAAAACAATAATTAAAAAGCACAGATTCCAGGGCAAACACTAAATTTAGATACATGCTTAAGATAATCAACTCTACTACGGTGGAAATCAGGTTAAATTTGAGTTAATTCCTTGACTCTCTTCATCACTTAGCCATTTTTTAGTCAAAAGACCTGCAAAATCACAACATTACAAACATAGTATCCTCTATAATAAACTCGTGCACATAAATAACTAATAAATAAACATAAAACAAGTAAAACAAAGGAGAAAACACATGGAAAAATGAATATATTTACGAGCTTATTATACCCACAAATGTATTTACTATATTCAATGGTACTTTTACTATTATTATCTATCAATAAAACAATGTCACAAAAAATGGGTAGTCCTATTTTTTTAAATTATTTTCAATTAAGCACCAAGAAATTTAAAAAATATACAAAACTACCTCATAATATATACAAAATTCAAAATTATTATTCTTACAACCATACAAATTAGACAAATTAAGGATACTCACAATCAAGAATAGCTGAAAGAAGTATTCATACAACCATAATAAATAAATTTTTTGATTATTAATAAACTAAATAATCAATAAAATAGATAACAAATAACATACCTCATTAGGATTTCCAATTATTTTTTAGCAAAAAAAAAAGCACTTCTGATGCCGACTAAAAAATGAGGACAACTTTCTTTTTTCCTTGCACCGACCAGAGGGAGAGAATGAGGACGAAATATTTGAAAAATAATGGGTCTTAGTTGTTTTTAGGGTTTATCAATGGGGTCGGGATCGTAACTTTTTTATTTGGTCAGGACCGGTCACTACAAGAAAACCTCTTTTTTGTGACAAAATTCGCGACCACTGGAGAAAAGGGTCGCACGTTTGCAACGGAACAACGTCAATCTTGCGACGCAACTGTTTGGAGACGGATTCGCGACGAGTTTTAGTCGCTAATTATTTACGACGGATTAAGTGGTCGCAAAATGTTGAAATTATTTTGGCGACAAGTTTTTCTGTCCGTAGCTAGTCGGTCGCCAATACTTTGTCAAATTTATTTCAACCCTCCCCAAATTCACCTCGTAACTCTCAATCCCCAAACTCACCGCCTCCTCCGTCCGGCACAGGTAATCTCTTTATCTCCTCCTCCCGGCGCCGCTCCCACCAAAATCAGCAGTGCAAGTTACTTCTTCGCTCAATCTCTCTCTCGATTTCCTCTTCTCTGTCTCTCTCTTTATCTCTCCCCTCTCTGAAACTCACAATACATTTGATGTAGGGACATTTACTGCTCGCCACCGCCGCCTCCGCTGCTCACCGTCGCCTCTGCTTCTTCTCCAGTTAATTCAACATTAAGGTAAATGTTTGCTCGATTTCCCTTTTTCTCTCTGTTCCAAATTTTGAGTTCCATTTTTAAGTTGTATCTGCTACTTGTGTTTCTTCCCATGTGTGAGTGTATTCACCTCTGCTACTTGCGTTTATTTCATGGAATTGTTGAGTTCAAGATAATGTTGCATCTATTGTGTGTGTCCGTGGTGAGAAAATGACTGTTTTCAATTCTTTAAGCTTGGGTTTTCTTAATCTTCTATCTACAAAATTATAGTTATTAAACTTGTGGAGAATGGCTTCTGAAGTGATATTAGATTTTATTTATGTGTGAGTCTGTTATATTTGATGATTTTAGTTTCATTTTGGTTCAACTAATTGTTTGTCCAACGAGGTATCATTGACGGTATTCGTGATTCTCTTCCATTGACAGAATGTGATAATTTAAATATATCAACTTATTACAAAATTTTGATTTCAGTTCTAACTCGTTAGCTAATTCATTACTTGCAACTATTTATTGTGTTTGTGCTTCTATTTTTAATAGTTTAATGAAGAAATTTATCATACACGTGAAATCAACGAAGTTCGTACAAAATGGTGCGACATTGTTCTAACTTATATGAACTAAGGTATGGTGCAATGAGGGGATATGTGCTTACAACTTTGAAAAATGATAGTCTAGTATGAGTGTTTTTGTATATTGTATATGATTATGAACTTTCCCAATCATCAACATGAAAACATGTTTTTTGCTTATGAATATGATAACCTTTGTATTTTTTTAGGTGAGTAAATTTTTTTATTATGACCCATTTTGTCGTTGTTACTAATATTGGACATGCACTTTAGAACTTTGAAAATTGATTGTCTTGTATGAGTGCTTTGTGTATTATATGATTCTTAGTCCTCAACTGAAAAATATGGTATTGTTTATGATCATTTTTTACAATTGGTATAACTTGCTTTGTTTTGATGGTTTAAAACCCCTGTTGTATATATGTGATAGTCTAGTTGGTTTGTTGATTTTTCGGTTGAACCATTTTAAGATGTTATGCTGCCCAATTCTCTTCAGGATATTAATATGTGAGTTATGTGAGTTAAGAGTTGTATTATCATTGTTTATTTCTTTATCGTTATTTCTTAAAATGTGTTTTGTTGATTTTTCTGTTAAAACATTTTATAATGTTATGCTGCTCGATTATTTTTAAGATATTAAAGTATGTGAATGTGTATTTTGGCATTTATCTCTTCTAATGCTGACATTGTCTTGTCCTTTCTTTAGGAACCTGTATATGCATGATCGGTTTGAGGAAGATGGAAAGAAGATTTATCGTCACATTTGGTGTACTTAGATTACTTTGTATTTGTACTTAGTTTTCACACTACATTATTACCAAACATATGTAATTTTGAGAATTATTAAAATGTCATTTTATATTGTTATTATTTGTGCATGGTTTTAAATTTCATAAATTATTTTATTATTTTTACAGGATTTATAAAATTAAATAATAAAAAAAAAAAGATGACTTGGAGCTCCGCATCGTCTATTAGCGTTTCCAAATAGACTACACCTAAATAGACAATGTGGAAATCTTTAATAGACTACGTGATTTCCGTGTTGTCTATTAGCTTTTTTGTTATAGTGAAAGAAGTTTTTTCAGTTTCATGAATTGAAATATCCTATTTGAGAGTTTGCAATGAACAATTTCACATGCTAGAGATGATAGTTTTTTATGAGTTTCATTTTTGCAGCCAACAGAAAACTTGAGAGACTGTGAATGGCATGTACAAAACAATTCAAATTCCACAAGTGTGGAAGCCATCTCTGTAAATGTACCAATCTTTAGCACTGAGCATTAGCACTCATGAAGGGTTCTATTAGTATACTGATCCAAATGCTGGCCCAACATTCTTTCAGGTAAACACACATGGATTACTACTATGTCTAGGAATAGGCTGCAAGAATGGAAGAAAAATAAGAATTTGTTATTTGTGCAGGAATTTGTAGGGATAATATATGCAATAGTTGCAATGGCATCCATTGTGGGAGTAGTGATCTACCACAAAGCTCTGAAAGACTACCTTTTCACAACTCTAATCTTATTTGCACAGTTCCTATACGGCGCCTCAAGAATGCTCGATCTCATGTTCATCCTATGTTGGAACTTAGCAGTAGGGATCCCAGGCTCCTTCTTTGTGGTGTTGGAAGAATGTGTGTCAAGAATCATCAGCAGGATCATGTGGACGTCGATGGTGGTGCTGAGCTCTCAGCTCTGCCCTCTAGGCATCGAGGGCACGTTCTTCACACTCTTGACGTGCATAGACAACCTTGGTGCACTTAGCTCCAAGTGGGGTGGTGGTGTGGTTCTCCACCTGCTGCATGTTACAAGGAGTGACTTCAAGAATCTGTGGCTCACAGTTTTCATCAGAAACATCCTCAGACTTTCTACTTTAGTTTTGGTTTTTCTTGTACACAATGTTGATTCATCCCAGGATTTGATCCCACTAGATGTTTTGGGAAAGATATCTGTTTGTAGGAATGAGGATGATTGTTTGCAGATGGTTCCATTGAATGGGAAACTTGATGTTTGAGCGTCTTTATGTTGTCTTATCATAATGGAAATATTAAATAATTATCAATTCAAGATGTAAAAGAATATATTTTTTGATTTTGAATTGTAATGGTTTATGAGGTTTTTGTATAATATTTTGTTATGGATTGTGATATTGGTGTATATTGGTTTGTGAAATTAATAAAACAGGAGAAAGAAAATAAAAAAAAATTGAAATTTTCGCAGATTTGGGACCAACATGTTGCCGCAAATCAAAGGGGTGAAATTGGCAATGGAATAACGACCAAATGTATGGTTGTAAAAGAAGGTCCCCGTTTTGCGACGGATTTGCGACCAAAAAGTCGTTGCAGATTTTGCGACCAAGTTTGGTTGCAAATATTTTGCGACAGAATTCTTTTTTTGGTCGCAAATTGTTGGGAAAATTATCTAAGTTTCCCTTCCCCAGTTGATAGCTTAGATCTTTGATTTGGTGTTTAAGTGTTTTGGTGGATCAAATCCTAAGTCCAACCAGCGTCAGTTTGTCTCTAGAATAGCTCTAGTCTCAAATGTAAAGTCCTGTTTAGGTCTTTTGAGTTGTAAGTCGTAGCTGATCAAGACTCATGCTGGCTACTGTTCACCAGCATGAGATGTGCTTACCAGTTGAGAGAAGTCTCACCAGCAAAAGCGACTGACAAAGACTCATGCTGACACTGTTCATCAGCATGGAGTAGAGCTATTGACTGGTCACTGTTCACCAGTTGGGAAGATTTCACCAGCAGGAGGCTGAGAAATCTTACCAGCAGAATATGTGTTCTGGCTGACACTATTCACCAGCGGTGAAGCCACCAGTCATGGGAGATTCCAAGAAAGGGTTAACATCAGACATATTGGTAGACCTTGATTGTGCTAAGGAAAGTCACCAGCAGAGACTGCCAGCACAAGATCACCAGAATGATCTACCAGTCGGATGTTACCAGCAGAATTCAAGATTCACTCTCCCAGTATCTTAGAGACAAAAAGAAGATTCGTCTGAGGAATAAACTGACAAAGTATGACTTTAAGGAAGGATACCTTAAAGTCTATCAGTTCAAGACACCAGTTCCGATTCCTCGTACTGATGAATAGAGCCGTTCTGACACAAAGAGATCTGTGTCAGATAAAGTGGACAAAAGCATGGCGCTTTCCGGAAATTCCTACCTGCCGCCGTCAGAAGGACATGCGACGACAGAGACCTTTTCCGGATAAGTCCAAACGGCTAGAAGTTTGAATGGGATCCTGCGTCTATAAATACCTGGGATCCATCAACATTCAATACTTCTTCTCTCGCTCAACTACCGAAAGTCAGAAACTTTATTGCAAGCAAGCAAATCTTTCGAGGCCTCTCTAAAGGCTATCCGTGTGTTGATTTATTCAAACACGAGACTTCAAGCTTCCAGCTTGTAAGTTACAGATCTCTTTGGTGTTCTTTCTCCTCCGAGGAAGTTCACAGCAGCTCTTGTGCCAGCCAGCACTTGAGTTATTACGGGCAGTTTGCCGCATTGAGAAGACTCGTTCTTGGGAGAACTCAACACCCAACCAGTCAGAGGAGGAGGTTGAAGTGACGTGCTCGCACTCCATCCATCTGACGAGAGCTGAAGAAGGACAAGGACCGGGAGCGGTTGATCCAGTGGACTGGTAGACGGGGCATCTACCAGCTGGAGATAGATCGTAGGAACTTTGTACCTGATTGCTCTTATAGTGAATTTCCAGTGAGTCGACTGGAGAATGGACGTAGATCAGTTGATCGAACCACTATAAAAATCCTTTTGTCTTTATCAGCTTTCTGCATTTTCATACTGATTTGAAACCCAGCACTCAAGTGCTGGTGTATATCTGAAAACTGATATAACTGTGCAAACAAGGCTAAGATATTCTAAGTCTTGAGCTACCAGCTGACCAGCCAGTCGCCAGTCAGCTGAGTACTCATAGTGCCAGTTGACTTACCAGCTGACAAGGTCCCAGTCAGCTGAGTAACCAGCAGAGTGCAAGAAACGAACTAACACATTTTCCGCTGCCAAGTTATACCCTGATAAACCGGGACCAACACAAATGTTTTAGTGACTAGACTTTTTGCGACAGAATGTTTTCGTCGCGAATCCGTCGCCAAATGCTGTTTGCGACCAATTCAGGAGTGGTTTGCGACGGAATTTTCCGTCGCAAATAAACAGTATTTTTGCAGTGGTGGTGCATTGAAATTTTGAAATCTTTAAAAACTCTAAAATTAATTTAATTACAATTTTTTTTGTAAGAAGTACAATGATAACCTGCGATTTTGACATAAAGTTGTACTTGGGGCAGTTTTTAAAAGTATTTATAAGATGTGACATTTTTATAATGTTTTATATTTCTCTAAAAATAACTAATACTCCACTTGCACAATGTGTTGAAACTTTAATTATTTATATTAAAAAAAATTAAATTTGCTATTTTATTTAAGATAAATAATATGAATTTCTAAAATGTGTAATCATAAAATTATACCGAAACATATATTGCCTAAATAAGTATATATATATATATATATAGTGTGACGACCCGACGTTGGAGCAAGGAGTGATCGCCGGTACATGAGAAGCACAGACAATGAGCGGCTCCTGTAAGACTTTCGATAGGTGTGCGAAGGGTGACATGAATGTATGGAGCCACACCGGAATGAGAGGGATTCTGGCTATGCAAGAATGAAAGTGCTTAAAGGATTTGATAGGTGCTACTCATACCAAAATGGTGCATCATATTTTCCGGCACCCATTCTAGGAAAATTCCAATGTTAAGCGTGCTTGACCTGGGGAAGAACTAAGATGGGTGACCCCCTGGAAAGTTTATCAGAGTGCGTGTGAGTGAGGACAAAGCACGCTGGGAAGGACTTGTGTTGGTTTGTGGGGTCAGTCGTCAGTTTGGAAGCCGGTCCAGGCCATTGGTAGGTAACGTGGCCGACCTCGGGTGAGCTCGTTCGGGCCCTGGGGTCGGGGCGTTACACATAGAGTAGTGATCATATAATAAAAGATTTTCCCATGTTAAATGAGAATGAATCTGGGTTGTTTATTTTTTTAGATCAACGCACCAGCTTTATCCAACTCCTTCCAATTAATTCGCGCGAGATTTCAATAAAAGGGTAAGATAGTAACCGTCTTCTCTATTTATATCTAAACACACCCCCTCTCCTAATTTTCTCTTTCCTCCCATTATAATCAAATGATTATATCTTTCTCGATCAAATCTATTTTTATGAATCATATTTCAAATTAAACGTATTCTTACGATGATTCATATGATATCCATATTGAATATGTTAAATTTAGAAGATTCGCACGACAATCTTGATTTCATATTCAGCTGGTATATGTTCCACATTATATTTACGTTCAGGATAAAAAATGCATCAATTACGCATAAAAAAATGTTCCTAAATATTTGCATTTTTTGCATCAAAATGATGCATTAATAACTTGAATAAGATGCATTTTTATTCTAAAGCATATGCATTTTTGTATTCATATTGAGTGCATTTTTTTGCATTGATTATAAGCTGCAGTTTTATGCCTAAATATTGCATTTTTTACATTGAACGTATGCATATTATGTTTTATGAACTGCGTGAAATGAAATTCTAGAATATATATTTTTTATATTTTTGCCATTTTATGCATTGAGTATGTGCAAAATATGCATAAAAAATTGCAAGGGACGGACTTAATCTGTGCCGTCGATTGAGATTTTAAACGGCTGAGATCTTTTCTCATTTAGCACGGGAAATCCTATTATCACCTAATCACTGCCATATATATATATAGGGATGTGATCCAGTGAGAACTGCTCTTACCATAAGAAATAAGAACCATTTTCGGCCGTAGATCTCGCTCAATCAACAATCCAGATTTAATAAAAAAACGCGGGCATTTTTTCCCGAAAAACCTGCATTATAGGGCAATTTAGTCTTTTAGCCTATAATTAAAATTCGCCCTTGAATAACCTTCTTAATACACATACAACTCACATGCATTATAGAGTTCACAAACTATCATTATATAGAGAAGATACTATCATTATATATTATCCCTCTAATTTCACACGAATACACAAATATTATTAACATGTGTAATAATTCAAAACAGTGGGTTTCATCAAACAAAGCAGACCTGCATTATATAGTTTATGGACTATCATTATATACTACAAATATTATCATTATATATCATTATATGTTGAACTTAAAAAATATGTTAATATAATTCAAAGCAGTGGGTTTCATCAAACAAAGCAGACCTGCATTATATACTTTATGGACTATCATTATATACTACAAATATTATCATTATATATCATTATATGTTGAACTTAAAAAATATGTTAATATAATTCAAAACAGTGGGTTTCATCAAACAAAGCAAACCTGCATTATATAGTTTATGGACTATCATTATATACTACAAATATTATCATTATACATCATTATATGTTGAACTTAAAAAATATGTTAATATAATTTCAATGTGTTTTTTCTTCTTTAATTAATTAAAAATAAATGTGCAAAAGCAACGTAAATTGTGGCGTGCGAATAAAATTATAATTAAATCTGAATTAAAACAAGTTACAATCACTCATTGAACCTCTTCTAGAAACATCACAAGTTGCAAGAATGAGGGTTGACAAATAACAATACAATAATAGCAATACAATCCGTTGTGGAACAAACAAGGGACAGAACCTCCTCAATTATCATCAATCTCAACATAGTTAGCTCTCAATCTTATACAGAGTTGATGTAAAGAGCTAGTTGAGGTCAATGAAGGCTTTGGCCAAGGGATGCTTAGTCTGTGAGAGATGGTGAGCCTCCAAGATCTCAACAATCTCACATTGCCAACAAGGCACACCACATCACCTATCTTCTACATCTGCTTGGTGCTGTGTTATCACACTTTGGAACAAACGAATCTGTACAGAAAAAAACATGAATTAAATTTGAAACTTATAACATATAATGTAAGATTCATAACTATATAATGCATGTATTTACACTATATATTGAATTCTCATAACGGAACAGAACCTCCATAAACTAATTATAATTGACTCACATATAATGCAACTATTACAAAACAATAATGCAAGCCATAACA
>JAPKLW010000171.1:777698-791753 GCA_026898455.1 Plectranthus barbatus
AATGCAGATACAAAACAAATTTGAAAGTACGTAACTCTTTCAGATATAACATAAGTACTACAAATATATAATGCAATTCATAACGATATATAATGCACATCTTCAAATAAAACAATTAAGAGTGAAAACACCAAACCATAAACAGCAATCTACGAAACCTAATTCAAAATCTGGAACAAATCATCATTAACCCATACAATGAATCTTCGATTCTATCACCGTAATCTGGAACAGAAAATAACTGATTCTATTATGTAACTGATGAAATTTATCAATTCTTACCTTTCAAAGGATCCATAACTCGCCGACGACGATGACAAACACAAACGACGACGAACACAAATAATAACGAACGCAGACGATGGCGAGCAAATTTCACAGAGAGAATGAATGAAGAAAATATATAATCACAGAAGGAATGAAGATCGCAAATCGCATATCGCAAATCGCAAAGGAAAGAAAGATCGCATTAAGATTCTAAAAAGATTTGAATTCATTAAGTACAAAATTACCCCTCATTTTACAATAATGAAAGTTAATACATACAATAATGAAACACGGATGAAATTTAATCTCAGCTGTTGATTTCATATTTTGGATGGACGGGATTTGTTCTTATTTTCACATGGTAACTATGGTTCTCATATGATCACTCTTGTATATATATATAGTATATAAGTAATATTTACATCAATTTGGTATAGACAATTATCTCAATTGTATTGACCTTTATACCAATGATATAAAAATAATTTTATTTTATTTTGAAGAGTCATGGCAACACTATTTTTTTACATCCATTTATTGTGGCATACTCATATATTAAATTAATTTGGTAACTAATCCTTCAAATATTCATAATTTATAATTCATATAAATTTAATAATTGTGGCTATAATTATCGAATTTGATTTAAATTAATTAAAATATGTATATAATTATAATTATACAAAATTATTTATATAATTAACTAGATATTTCATATATTATTATACAAATTTATATTATGGCATATATTATATTATTCGATTACATAAATCTCCAAATTTTGTATGTAAAAAAATTATTATGACTATGTTTTTTTTTATAAATTATGCATATAATTATAGTCATAATTCATTAATCATATAAATATTGTAATTATACAAATTTATATAATCAATTCTGAATTACAATAATATGTATAATCAAATCATTTCAACAGGCGACATATTTTTTTAATCATACTAAGAAGAAAATCAACTTAAAATATATGATATAGGAGTACATGAACTTTTGGATTTTTAAGATCTGATCGTGATGATCACATTTTTATACATAAAATATGTATATTATTAAAATCTTGAATTGAAATGTAAATAATGAAACACGGTATATGCCACGACGGATACGGATACTTTTGTGTGCAAGGTATGAGTGAAATACATAACTATGACCAAGAAAACAAAAAAACAAGAATCATCAACAAAATTAAAAGAAATCTCGAAGCCAAATGAAGTACTTCACAGATATAATAATGCAACTGATATCCTCTCAACATTTCAAGATACAGACTGCAACAACTTCTTAAGAAATGAATTAATCAGAATCCAACTTTAACTCGTCCAAAAATAAACAAGAAATTCATAAAATTAGGGTGTATGCATGCAATAAGAAGAAGAAGAAGAAGAAGCGAGTGTTTTAGTTTGTCAGTAAACGTAGAGCTCAGCCAACTCTTCCAGAGAATCCGAGGTGAGGTTGGGATCAGCATTCTCAAGCATCCACAGGAGGTGATCAAAGAGCACCACCTCACACTTGACGACGGCGGGATCCGGATCCATCTTCGATTTCTGGATGAGCGCCGTGAGTAGCGGGTGGTTCAAGTACTTGGAGCTGATGACGTACCGCCTCCTCGAGCTCCCCACGAAGATCGTTTCGGTTGCGCACGCCTCCATTCCCTCCTCGTATCCCCGGGCGGATTTGGATCGCAAGCTGCTGTAGGAGGAGCTCCGCCCCAGCTGCCGCGACAGCGTCTTGCATTTCCGGAGCAGGCAGTTGATCTTCTTCTTCATGCCTGAGCAGAGCTGTGTGTGTGTGATGGAGGAGAGTGACAATGAGATCATATATATCATAAGAGGGTGTGTGGGCGGGTGGCGGGTCGTTGTTGTTGGAACCGGGTAGGGTTACTGGTGACCCACAGGCAACCGAAATATTTGCTGTGATTAAAACAGGCCATCTTCTTTGTCACGTGCGCAACCCAACATGGATATGGGCGGGGCAAAATGCATGTCTCTCACTCTCCCCTAACCTAATCATTCATTTTACCACATTAAAAAGGGAGGTTTTACCTTAGATCTATCTGCCTAGTTAGTAGTTAAGTCAATAATATTAAATATTTAACTTCCCTTTTTAAGATAATCGATATGGGAAGATTTCAGACTACGTTAATTCGATATGATTGCATGGCAATAATGCATATTATAAGGTTGATTTTAAATTAATATTTTTTTTTACACATAATGTATGTTTTTATAAGATGCATGTATGGAATAAGTGGGTGCCCCACGAGTGTTATGGGGATGGGCTAGATAGAGTGCATTGATCTTGGCTTGGCTTGGCCATCGACTAAGTGACAAAATTTGGGCACGTGCAAACTTTTTCTTGCCATTCTTATTTTTATTTTCACCGCTCCACACTAATTGCTACTTCACTCCACCAAATCTAGAGGTAAAATAGTTTTTTTTTTTGTGCATCTTTAATAGGATACGTTCGAACTTATTTTGTATAATGTTTAAGATCAAGTGATATTAAATTAGGAAGTTCACACTCTCATTTTTCTGATAATTATTATACTTTTAAAAGTTGTATTTATATATATGTTAGTATTTTTTTAATAGGTATCATTAATTTTAAATAAACACATATTTATACACCCAGATTTTCCGGGAAAGCTCGAATATGTGACCTCTTAATCACATACAAAGTACTTTATACATGTTAGCGTTTACTCAACCACAAAAAATGTGTTTTATATATGTTAGCGTGTACTCAACCACAGACAAGGTGCTACATAAAATTTCATATACAAGTATTCGTCTCTAACAAAATATTATACGATTGTTAATCGGAGAGTGCAGCTTGGAAAAATATTACTACCTCTGTCCCACTCTATTAGTCCCATTTGCTTTTTTGGTCTGTCCCACTCTATTAGTCTCATTTCCTAAAATGGCAAACTTTTTCACACTCATCAATAAAATATTAATTCCACTATACTCAAAAACATTGGTTCCTGTGCCGAAACCATATGGGACTAATAGCGCGGGACGGAGGGAGTAAAATTTTATGTAGTTGGCTCAAGCAATGTTCGACTTTATATATATAAATTGACATCCAAGGCATGTATACAACTGTTGGAGAGTCTATTTAAAGGGTTCATAAATCAACATGTGACAACGGTTTGTTTGTTGCACAAATAAAGGGAACAGCTGTTGTTGAGAGAGATGGAATATCCTCTTCAGTTTGCCAAAATCATCCTGCACCAACTCAATATTGATGTAGAAATAAACATCGCAATCACAAACGGTTGGATATATATAGCACCAAACTTCGCTATCTCAACACTACATTTATTTGTAGATAAAGTTACTATTCTATTCGAAATGCACATGAGTGTAAACTCGTCTCTTATAATAACCTGCAAACGACACAAGAAAGATAAAGTTGAACTACTAAGTCATTACATGACAAGATTTTTTACAGAATTTTGTAGTTTTCTTTCTACAGCAACTGCCATAGCTTGGTCAGTAATGAAAAGCAAAAGAAATTACCAGCACAAATAGAATGACCTTCAGTTAACCAGACAGAAAATGGGGCAAGGGTCTTTCTCAACTCAGTGCCTCACCTCTAGAGCTTCACTTATCAGAGCGACGCTCTTTAACTCTACTTGACCATAATTATCATCTTGAACATCATATCTATCGCTGCAAAGATCTCGTTTCATTGCCACTCTTACTCTTAGTTTCACTTCTGTGTCATCATTTTCATACTTTCTTCCATTGCTCTTGTATACCATGGCCAGCATCACCTCCCTGGCTTCTTTCATGCTCCTTGTGGTCCATCCTATGTTTATGAGCATCCTCACTAACATGCTATTCCGGAAACTTGCACCTGCTTTCCTTCCACCATTTGAGCCATTTCTATCCAAGTAGTATTTTGATCCTCCCCTGTTTATCTGATGCTGTACATAACTCTCATCTTCATTACCATTACCACTTCCTAAGTCTTAGTCCTCCATCATCATCTTCAACAGAAACCGTTTCATACCTAAAAAAGACTAAATGTGAAATTTTAGAGCAGGTGTACTGGGCGTTTCTGGAGAAAATCCCAGTGGCACTTCACAGAACTACATTGTGAATCCATTGATTATTATCATCTTTCAGCATGTATTTAGAATGTGGTTGTCTGGCAATGGGATCTCCAGCGGAATCCTAAGCAATGTGATCGACAGAACCCTTGAAGCATCCACATCCTGCAAAATAAATTAGCAAACATGAATAAATAAATTGAAGACGAAAACATATTTTTGAATCAAGCCTTTTGTAGCCCTCAACTGCACTTATCGGAGAAACATCAACCATCACGTTTATGTGAAACGCCACAAGCAGAAATAGAAGGGACTAGACAAACCCATTACCTCCACCCATTTAAACTTTGCCTTCATATCAGGAACATAGCTTTCAAACACTCTGACTAAAGCCGACATGTATCGTTCGGTCATCAATAAGAGCATTGTCCATCTGAGTTACTAATAAAACAAAGAAGAAATACATCTTTACTCAATTTTGACTGTAAAATAAAAAATTGAAAAGAAGAAGAAATGCACACATTTTTCAATTGAAAATAAACAAATATTTCCAACAGCCGAATGTTATTGGTGGGTTTTGGGACGAAACACCTACCATAACAACACACAACTATGAACTAATGTTCTCAGATTATGTAAAAATATAGCAACCCTGGTTCTATTGAAATGCCAAAAACTGTATGTTAATTGAAACAAACCACCAAAATAAATCACAGATTTCACCGTATGAGAATCTGAATCAGTAGGTTATTGGAGGGTCAAGCATGAGAAATGGAAGTTAATATTCAAATTCCTAGAGTCCATAGATAAATACAAGCTGAAAGGCAAATGGTGTGGCAAAAAAAAAAACGATTTTCTTAGAAATCACAACCTAAAGCAATATGTCCTTTGTGTTCACCATCCACTAGAAAACGCAAACTAAGTATAATGCCACACAAATTAATGGTTTTTGGAGACCCTACAAAATTTCTTAATTATACAGAGAATCACCTTCAAATCCCGCCGGTGGGATCACCACCAGTCTGTGCAGTACCGCGTGAAAGAGGCATCCATTGTCGTACCACTTTATTCTGCAACCAAATATATTCTGTTAAGTGGTTGAGGAATTTGAGTCGTGAAGGCTAAATGAAGACCAAACGACGCTTTCAACGTTTTGAAAAGTGATCCCAAAAGATCATGACTTTCGGCAGCAAAAAGGTTACTGAGACATTGGGGAAGAGCACAGGAATCGGAAAATTTGAAAACTGACTTAGATAAATCACTTCATCTAAGATTTTCAGATCAACGATAACCAAACGGAAACATAACTTGCATTCCACGTCAAGTACTGCTATCAACCACGTTGCGAATAATTCCGCGACAAGACGCAATAGTTGTGAAAAATATAAATTGAATCAATTCCAGTCTGATCATTATGATTCAATATATATTCTTTGCGCCGGATAATAATGCGAGCTCGGTGTGGAAAAGCTAAACCAAAAAATAAAGACAATTTACTTGCAGAGCTTGAGGAAATTCTTGCAGATGAAGGGGCAACGATCAGTAAAAAACTCTTGCTGCCTAACCAAGACCTTCCCCAAATACTTTCAAAATTTGTGAAGTTAGGGTTTTAGGCCAATATTATTTGGAGATTTACGGTAGGACGGTCGGACCGAGCGGGGACACATCTTATATTTCTTTTTCTTTTTTTAAAAAAAACAACAAAATAAAAACAAAAACAAAAATAAAAACATATTATTCAAATCCATTATATTCTTTATTAATATTATCATGCATGCTAGTATTGCATAAGTATAAAATTATAGGTATATTGCAAAATATTGTACTCCCTCCATCTAGAATGAATTTAGAATGAATTGTCCACTTTGCTTTTAGCACAATAACCAATGCGAATAGAGATAAGGGAAAATAGTATTTTATTATTGAGTTGAATTAATTTTTTATTTTAGGTAAGTGGACAATTAAATGAGATGAAAAAAAGGAAAGATGAACAATTGAAGTGGGACGGAGAGAGTAATTTTTTAACTATGATATTAAATATGCATGTTTCAATAAATTAATTTTATCAATTTAGGACCCAAAATATAGTTTAATTATCGATTCAGGACCCGAACGATTAATTTTTATTTTAGGACCTGAAGGATCACAAAAATTCTCAACCCAAGGACCCAAAATATTATACAATTCTCAATCTAAGACCTCAATATCACGTCCTAAATTGAGAATTGTTTAATCTTTCAAGTCCTGAACTGACAAATCACATTTCGGGTCTTAAATTTATAATTAAACTATTTTTCAGGTCCATAATAATTAATTATACATTTTAAAATTATCAATTTTATTTTAAATTTATTATTCACATGAAAATTTGATGCGGCTCCATGGGCCTCTCTATTTTAAAAAGTCAGGTGCATGTTGGAAATGATATCGTTTCGTTGCCACACAATAATGATAATAATAAAATGTAATATTAAAAATTATTGAAATTCTCAAATATATATGAAGTTTGTGTATTTTCAAATAGTCGTTTTATTGTAAAATCATAGTTAAATAATGTATTCATACAAGTTAAGGTGACTCACCAAACAATATGTTAGTAATTAAAATGAAGCTGAAATGACATAGCTCCATAGTCGCTTAGAATTATTGTTATGACCCAAAAATGAGCAAGCCCATTTTGGAGTCCATAAAAGAAGAAAAGCCCAAAGAAGAAGCACAAAAATACAAAATAAAGGTGCTAAGGCAAGCTGTTCGGCTTAATACAAGTTCTGAGTTCGAAGTACTAAATGAACGAATTCAAAGTTGGCCGAACTCAAGATTGACCGAGGTCCGAACTCAAGGCTGACCGAACTACTTCTGGCCGAGCTACTTCTGGCCGAACTGCTTATAAGCCGAACTACTTCTGGCCGAGCTACTTCTAGTCGAATTGCTTCTGGGTCGAACTATCCGTTCGAAGAGCTATTGTTCGAAGAACCATGTTAGTTCGAGGAGCTGCAGTTCGAAGAGGCGTTTCAGCTCAAGGGACATGACTCTTCAAAGAAGCCGTTCACCAATGGATGTCTCTTTTCATGAAGGGATATTAGTCATTTTCATTTATTATAAATAACCCCTCTCACTAATGAGGAAGGGGATGATTCCAACACATTCAATATCAATTACATTGTATTAAAGAATCTCTTTTAATACAATAAATATACACCTCAATTATTTGTTCTATGATTTTCCTTCTTTCTATTTATGTTGATATTTTTCACCCATCAACAGTGATCTTCTTCAAGATTTTCTTTAAATTGAATTTGGGATATCTGTTTAGATTCTCTTCAGATCCTCTTAGCACAAATCGAATTCGAAGAGCCAATTGAATTCAAGGAATCCAAGCGACGTCACGGTGTTCGAATATTGTTGGTCTTCTTTAGATATTATATATGTTTCGACGATATTTTCGAATAGAAACACAATTTTCGTGTTTCAAGATAGTGCCAAAGAGGAATTTTCCTTTTAATGAGGCAATTTAATGCCATCGCCACTTCATAGAATATTTTATTCTAGTTGTTGATACTTGTTGGGCAATGGCAACGATGATGATGCTCGGGGGAACAGGAGGTGTGACAAATAAGAATTTTGCTTTCGATTTTTCCTTCTTCCCACAGACATGAACTAAAAAGCAGTTCGAACTAAAAATAGTTCGAACTATAAAAGCAGTTCTAACCAAAAAGCAGTTCGAACTTAAAGTAGTTCGAATTATAAAAGTAGTTCGAACTAAAAAGTAGTATTTTCGATTTTCTCTTCAGGCCCTCCTTCTAGCGCCAATTGTTGATGCTGAAATTTGATTCAAATAATGCCCGAAGGAAAATCATATATTGACTACTTGAAAATGAATATATTTGTATTAAATGATGTTTTTTAATACAATATAATTGATATTAAATGTTGTTGAATAATCCTCTTCCTTCCTCTTTAATGGGAGGAGTTATTTATAATAAATGAAAAAGACTAGTGTCCCTTCATGAAAAGAGACATCCATTGGTGAATGGCTTCTTTCAAAAGTCGTGTCCCTTGAGTTGAGATATCACTTCGAACTGACATCTCGAACTGACAGCTCCTCGAACCAACGTAGTACTTCGAATAATAGCTCTTCGAACGGATAGCTTTGGCCTAGAAGTAGTTCGGCCAGAAGTAGCTTCGGCTCATAACCTGTTCGGTCCAGAAGTAGCTCGAACTCAGAATTTGTGTTTGGTTGAACAGCTTGCCTTAGAATATTTATTTTGTATTTTTGTGCTTCTTTCTTTCGGTTTTCTTCTTTGATGGACTCCAAAATGGGCTTGCTCATTTTTGGGTCATAACAATCACGGTACATGAATAATGGATTTCTCCAAATTCTTTGGATTATTGCGTCAAAATCACCTGCCAATTCGGTCTTGGGAGTGCACTTCATTCAAGAAGTTATACTCTTGTGAATGAAACATATTCCGAAGCAGTTTCCAAAGGGGGCCTATTATTTACGATTGGGATCAGATGAACGGCTTGGTCGGTTATTTTTCATGGAGGGATGCGCGTCTAGTGTCTTTCTCTTCGGAATGGTTATTTAATTTTGCAGCGGTTCGGCATAAATAGTCATCCGATAACTGCCGTTAATAATCTCGTTTTGCTGTCTTCTGAGAACTTTGAAAGAGATCTATTGTCTTCTGAAAAGTTCGAAGGTCGATGGACGAGCTCGTGTGCTCGGATTTGGCATGCCCCTAACTTCAAAAAGGGGAGGGGCTCTATGGATTCATATGATTTGAACCCCAGAATTTATTCCCTTGAAGAAACCAACTCATCGGACCTTGGAGCAATTAGTCAAACGAATCTCTTTAGCGAGCAAGTGAAATAGTTAGTCGACTAGGTCGAGGGACGAGCTAAGCATCAGATCGTCACGACGCACTACGGTCAACAAAATAATGAAAAGGCGGCATAATTGGGTGGCAAGAAAATTACAAAAACCGAGAAGGATTGTGCACAAAATGGCTCGAAGCACTGTGGAACTATCTGAAGTAATCATCTCCTATGTTTGTCGGAGTCGAGCTGCTGCTTCAGATTCCAGTTCGAATCAGCCATCAGCTCGAATCACCCTCTGAATTTTAATAACAACTGTCATCAAATTTAAGATGGAATAAGCATTACGCGAGATAAAACACTCCACATCGTCTCGGACAGTAATGATTCAGGAAAAATTGTTCGATAGTTGGCAACTTCGGGGAAAACCAACTCAGCGAAATTATTCATAAAGGAAACCTCAAAATACTCTAAGGAAAGGAGGCTATTCGAAACCATGGGGATGGCAAGGATTTTCTCTGAATGTAACTCGGTTTATTTCCTCAGACAGCAATGGTTCGAATAAATGCAACCGACAATGGGTCCTCGGCAGTCACCAGGCAGACTACTCGATTTCTCCGACGACTGGGATCAGAATGAGGAAGTGCAATGGTCGTTGAGCAACTCGATATCTGCATCTCTTGATAAGGGGAATACTTATAGCAGTTTCAAAAACTAATTTTGACACACGTTACTATGTGCCGAAAAGGGGGTGTATAGGCTCCGTTGATGGTGCACGGTTACACAATCAAGATAATACTTCATGATTCTACTTTATCGATCGGTCCCTGGATGCACTTTTCGCTGGAGAACCTGCGCTGAAACTTGATACAAGGCCCTTGTCATCATATTTTGAATATACTCTCCTAAATGGGCCAGCCATGCTTCAAATCATTGTAGACTAGTTCGGAGCAAATGTAGGCTCCATTTCGAATCACTTCATTCGGAGGGGTGCTTGCAGGCTGCGGAGGCTCTCAGCAGTGGGCGTCATCATGATATTGAAATTTCATGCGGACCTCTCATCCTGTCAAACGGATCGGAAGCTGTAAAAAAAAAAAAAAAAGAAAAAAAGAAAAGTTCATCCTCGGACAAGCTCAATGTCAATTCGCTAGCAATTTGATGGATCAGTCCGTAACGTTGGTTCGTCAACAAAGAAGTGTAATTGTGTAAGCCTAGTTCATGGAGAAATTCATATCTGAAAGTTCAAACCAGTAACTTCTCACCTCAAAGCAACTCTAGCAATTTAGAAAATGGGCATATTGCTCGAGGAACTCCCAATCAAAGGATTCAAAAGGTGGAGACGCTTTGAGAGATTTGAAGAACCTCTTCGATCCCTATTCTCCATGTAGTCGAATTGGAATGGACGGCAAACACCAATTATATAAATGGACACTTCGGTTGTGGTATTGAACGGATTCCATGAGCATGTTACGAGTGCATCCACACCGATCAGTTCGAGCGCAAGAAATTCAAAGATGGGAAAAATATTTTTCGACTCCGTCCCGAAGCTTCAAAAATATATTCAAGGGGCTTGGAGTACATAAATTCAAAAATATATTCTATCATTAGAGTACCCTCCCTCACCAAAAATAGCAATAAATTCAAGGGGCTTGGAGTACATAAATTCCAAATCAGAGGTATTCTTTTATGCTTTGAATTTTATGAGTATTAAATTTATTGTTCTTTTGAGGAGTGGGGGCTATTGGGAACAGAGAGTTGTTAGAAGTGTTCTGCTTCTAAGTTCGAAGCAATCCCTCCTAGTTCGAAGGATTTGCCTCTTAGTTCGAACTGCTTCATAGTTCGAGCTACTCCTCAAAAAATTCGAAGGACCTGCTTCATAGTTCGAAGCACCCACATCCATTTTCAAGGTATTATTTTTTAATTCGAAGAACTCTTCTCAATAATTCGAAGAACTTCTTCTAACTAAAATTTGAAGAACTCTTCGCTATAATCTGAAGAGCTTCTTCTAACTAAAATTTGAAATACTCTTCTCTATAATCCGAAGAGCTTCTTCTAACCAACAATGGAAGAACTCTATTTAGTAATTCAAAGAGCTTCTTCTAATCAAAAATCGAAGAACTCTTCTCAAAAATCCGAAGAGCTTCTTCTAACTAAAATTGGAAGAACTCTCCTCAATAATCTGAAGAGCTTCTTCTAATTAAAATTTATAGAGCTCTTCTCACTAATTCAAAGAGCTCTACCAATAGTCTGAAGCACTTCCAGCTTGAGGGTTTTACAAGTTCGAAGCACCTCCAGGGGGCTTCTACGCAAAGCACTAAAAATGTTGCTCAAAGAAACCATCTAAAAAAAAAAAAAAAAAAAAAAAAACAAGTTCGAAGCACCTCCAAGGGGCATCCTTTGCAGAATAAGTCGGGTCTAGCCAACCGCGAACTGGGAACGAACCATAAGTCGAGCCGTCGAGCTTCGCTGGTGCACCCTAAAATAAAAATATCCCTAAAATTCGTCGAGCTAAGTCTCACGATACGGGAAAATATCCCTAAAATTCGTCGAGCTATGTCTCACGATACGGGAAAATATCCCTAAAATTCGTTGAGCTAAGTCTCACGATACGGGAAAAATATCTATCTCCTAAACATCCTCGAAATACAATTCGAGGTAGGGAAAATTTGTTTCTTCTTTGATTTTTTGCAGGAAAATGAATGACTCTAAGCCAAGAATCAACTGCTTCGGCTTCGCCAAACTACAAGTAGTTCGGACGAAAGCCGGGGGGCTATTGTTATGACCCAAAAATGAGCAAGCCCATTTTGGAGTCCATCAAAGAAGAAAACCGAAAGAAAGAAGCACAAAAATACAAAATAAATATTCTAAGGCAAGCTGTTCAACCAAACACAAATTCCGAGTTCGAGCTCAAGGTTGACCGAGCTCTTCCGAGTTCGAGCTACTTCTGGACCGAACAGGTTATGAGCCGAAGCTACTTCTGGCCGAACTACTTCTAGGCCAAAGCTATCCGTTCGAAGAGCTATTATTCGAAGTACTACGTTGGTTCGAGGAGCTGTCAGTTCGAGCTGTCAGTTCGAAGTGATATCTCAACTCAAGGGACACGACTTTTGAAAGAAGCCATTCACCAATGGATGTCTCTTTTCATGAAGGGACACTAGTCTTTTTCATTTATTATAAATAACTCCTCCCATTAAAGAGGAAGGAAGAGGATTATTCAACAACATTTAATATCAATTATACTGTATTAAAAAACATCATTTAATACAAATATATTCATTTTCAAGTAGTCAATATATGATTTTCCTTCGGGCATTATTTGAATCAAATTTCAGCATCAACAATTATAATCATAGGAATATTTAAATTAGTTGAAACACTACATATAATTATAATTAAAATATTATTTAAAATGCTTCAAATCCCCTTTCCATTAAACCAGGATGATAGAGCCGAATTAAATTGAGTATGACCAAATTCGAGTTCATTTTAATTTTTTTTTTTAACTTGAGCTCGAAATCAATTTGGTTTCAACATCTGTCAAGCTCGACTTGACTCAATCAGACTTAATTTTTGATCTTATTAAGTTTTAATAAAAAAAATTGAGTAAAAATTAAATTATTTTGAGCTCCATAAGGATTGAGAGCCTACATTTAACCAAATCTCAATTTAAGTTCGAGTTCGATAAGGTTCACGAGCCCATCGAATCGAGTATATTAAAATATTTAATAAATGAAATAATTGGATTAAATCAAATCGTAAAATCTAAATTGAACCTAAAAAACTGAGGGAGCGTTTGGTTGGTGTGTTTCGAAATTAATGAATGAGAATGATTTCCGAAACCCACCGTTTGGTTGATGGGTATGTGAATGGGGGAATATGATTGATTCCCATATCTTATTTCCCTCTAGATTGGTGGGTTTCAAACTTTTATACCCATTCCCAAATTTAATTCCAAAATAAATATTTTTAATTTCATAAAATTTTATAATTATTTTTATTAATTATTAAATGCTCCAATATTTTTAGAATAATAATTTGCGTTATTATTAATAATATATTGATGCATTAAAAATAATATTATATAGAATAAAAAATTATTAATATATTTATAATAATACTAAAATATATCTAATTATTATACTATTATTATTACATTAAATAAGAAATAATTTTATTGAAATTTTATATTAATTGTCATTTTTACAATAATATAAATATATTATTAGTCTTAATATTTAAAAATGCCCAAATTTTTAAAACATATCAAGGAAATGCCCACTTTTATAAACATGTATAAGAAATGCCCAAAAGTACAATTTCTGACAATAATTTTCGTTTAACTATCAAATCTAGACAATTATTAGTGTAATGATGTCCATATTATTAAATAAGAGCAATATTTAAGTATTATAATGAATTTAACAATTTTATAAATAAGGAAAGAAAAAGAATTTATAGGATCTTGACTTGATATGGTCATCATCACTATATGGGGAAAAATTTATGTATATATAATATATGTGATCCTGACCGGTTCAGAGTGGTCCTGACCGGCCAGGAACGGTGCCGACCAGTTCGAACCGGTCGGTCATGACCACTTTATTATTTTTTTTAAAGTAATGCTCCTGACCGGTTCAGAATGGTGCTGACCGGCCAGGAAACCGAAAATGCAAATTTATTTTTTTTACATTGGTGATGACCGGTTCAACTTGGTGATGACCGGCCAGGAACCGGTCTTGACCCGGTCTGACCGGTGGTCCTGACTCCAATTTTCTTTTTTTTTAAATTGATCCCTACATCTTTTTGAGTTGATTTTTTCTTTTTAAATTTTTGTTTCCTGCAATGAATAAATTATTGAGTAGATGTGTGAATACAAATAAGTCGTACATTGCGATGCA